>JACJUM010002543.1:1790918-1878177 GCA_020976665.1 Heortia vitessoides
ATCACAGCATTTTCTTAAGTTATATATTTTTGCCTAACTCTTGATTGATCGCTGGAACAAAAAAGGTTATCCTTAAGACGTTCGACGCATTGCGTCAATGCGAGATCGTGTCATTAACGATTTTACGTCAACGCCCACGGAGAATTTGTCACTAAACTACGCCTGATCAGATGTCAGGAGGGAATGTATTTTGATCTGGCTACCAAAGTATGGTTGCAATTTTGTTAAGTTTTTTTGTTCGAATAAAATACCGACTATTTTTAGAGAAAAAACTGAATATGATCATTTGAGAATTTAAATACAAAAATAATAACTAATAACTCGACGTACCTTGCAGTGGGGTACCTTTAATTACGTGGTGTACGGACTGAGCAGAATAGTACCTCCCCTTCTACCAGATGTCATAAGAGGTGACTAAGTTACCAAAACTGAAAGAAGGCGGTGTACCCATTCGAAACAGTGCAGCTCAAATGCACAGGACGAGGATGGGCAACAACATCTTTGTCACACTTACCCAATGCAGCAGTTATGGGCAAAGTCTTGAGAAGCTTCCAATGGCTGGTATGATAATCATGATGAATCTGACATTTATATGAATGTGCTTAATGTAAATTCCTAACAGACCATTTTATTATAGAAAAACGAAAATTTGTTTGTTTCGGTTTTATGGCTTCCAAGTGAATACATTTTGATGAAATTTCAGGTGGATAGCTGAAATCATAGGGATGGGCTTATAATGATCATGGGAAAGTTCGAAACTTTCCTAGCTTCAACTGTTTCACGCGTTATGCGTTGCATTATGGCATACGATATGATGTGAAGTCTACGTGGACGGAGTTGTGGCTGAAAGGCTAATTTGATATACATTTTATTGTACATTCAGTCATAATTCTTACTATATAGGCCATAATAGCTTAACGAATTCACAATTATTATTTGTTAAGTTTGTTATTGTCAGAAATAGACTATGAAAACTATGAAACTATTACGCCTGGGGTCGCGGGTTCGATTCCCACCCAAAACAAGTATTTACATGATGATACTTGTGTTTGTTCTATGTCTGGGTATTAAATATATGTATTTAAGTAGTATATTTGTGATTCCTTTGTTATCTGGCGTCTGTACACAAGTGCTTTAAGCGACTTACCACAGTCAGGTCAATGTATGTATGCATTATTATTACTGATGCTCTCATTATGTCTTTAAAGATAGAAATACCCAGGTTCACCCTAAATCTGAGCATTAACTCCGGACACTTCTCTAAAAGTACTTAAAATTTATTTATATTGATTGTAGTCAAGATAGGACAACATCTATCCGGGGCAACTAGTTTTCTAATATCTATTGGTTTTATGTTCCAAAAAAAACACGTGCAATTCGCAAACCGACATTTAATCAAAGAAGACCTAATCGAAAGTTTTAGATTTAATATTTTAACATACCGCAATATATCCGTTTTCAATACCAACATTCGGCCACATCTTCTAACATTTGCCATTGCGTCACTGGCTGTCTTCCAAGACTGCGAGATTGAAGGCAGGAGGGAAATGAGTCATCTAAATTCAGTGAGAGGGCCCGAGGTGTCAACCTCCATACCTCCAATTTGAGAGCACTTCCAAATTACAAAGGTCTCTCATAAATTGTTCCAATATTCCGCGACGCCGTCGGCATGTTAAACTTAAATACGTTGACGGTGACACCGTGTTTTCTTATTATTTGATATAATGGATTTAATTTACAATTGTGTATGTTATCGATTAATTGATAATAATTAATTAAAGTTTTCTTCAATGTGAACAATAAATAACAAAAATTTAAAAACACATTATACAAATAATACAATTGGCAGTTATCATTCAAGGCATTCTTTTCTAGGAAATTTGGATGGATATATAGGAATGAAATATGATTAAGCAGTGTGTGGTGTATAAATATTATAAAAAAATAAAGTTAATAAATAAAATTATATATTTGTTTGCGTAATAATTAAATTGGGCTTGAAGATATTATGTCATATTATCCACCAACATTACGGCCTCTCTCATTTTTAACACCGGAACACCATACTGCTGCTTAGTTAAAAATAGAATAGATAAGGGCATGATCAGTTTTCAATCAGCGGACGATCTTTATATTAGGTTTATGTCTAGTAAGTTTAATATTCTGACACATACACAATAAATACTAGATAAAACGTAACCGTTTTTAAAAAAGGTTTGATGCAATTTTAATGGATGCCTATGTCAATATATTATTTCGCAATCGAATAATTAATGTCAAGCGTAAACAATGTATGTTAAGCGAGTTATAATCTGTCATCTCTGCATAATGGGAAATAATGTACGCGCATTACACGTAATAAAACTATTTTTTAACGTAATTAACCGACAAACAACAAAACGGTTGTCGTAAGGAAAACAGCCATAAATAGACCGCGTTTGAGAGCCGTTAATAGATAGTTTTATTGTGTCGTACTTAAACTTCAGATTAAACGTCGCATTTTTTGCCTATATCTAGAAAAAGAAATTCTAAATTATAAATAAATAACATGTATACATTATTTTGTGCTTCTCTAAATTCCTTCTTGATTAAACTTGTTCAGGGTTCATGCCAAATTCAACTTTTTTTTACAGTTTCGTAACATAAGAATGCCAGTATTGATATAAGAGAAACTTAAGAAAGACGGCGGTATATCCACATGAAACAGTGTGGATCCAATGCAACACCGCGAAGCTACACTCTGCAATTGCCACCTATTAAACCCAGCGTGGCAAGTATGGGTCAAATTCCTTTGAAAGGGGACGCTTATTTCTTGTAGTGAACATTTTGGTGCTGGTTTGATGATAATTAAAATACATTATTTACAACTAGGTACTGTTAGACATTTTTTGTGTTTTGTGCACTGCAAAACACACGTCTGCCTATAAGAATTTAGTGAGCAAAAAAACATTGATTTCTTTTAGTTTTTGCCTTTGAGCGTTGAAATAACTCTGTCAGACTGCAGTGTTCCTTATATTTGTATGTTTAATAATACATTAATCTTATGCTTGAATTGTCTAAAATATAACGTTAGTCTAAGATATTGTAAATAAAATGATAATTGGGTGTTTTTATGACTCAAAGCAAACCCGGTGTGTTAGCAAATTTGGTTTTTATTGAGAAATTGTATACATGTTAACTAATGGAACTCTATTTTTAATAAAAAAAAATTGTCTAGAATATTATAACTGCTTTCTTATTGTCCATCGCATCTGAAAGATTAGACAAATGTTTAAGCCCGTTAGTGTTTTTATTTTAGTTATTAGGTTAAGAGTTCTTGTAATTTTTGAAGTAGATAATTAAATTATTATTAATACAAAAATACAGATTTTTTAAATATCTTACGATTAAAAAATTGCTAATATATAAAAGTATTTTGCTTAAATATATATTTACCGGGGATCGAACTTGAACTTTCTCGTCCCGCGGCGAGCTCCATACCAACGACGCCATCAAACCAGCCCTATTACAGTTCCGTGTGTACGCCGGCTATTGAAGTCACGTAGCTTCGAAGATGCGTCGGCGAGGATCGACGAATTCCGAGGCGTGCGTATTTTTCATTAGCGTTGAATATCTCGCTAACCGAAATGGTATTATATATAAGAAATACCTGTCCCAATAATGCGGACGCAACTTCATATAAATACGTAACATTATTGTCTGAAAGTTGGAATATGAGGAGAAGTTGTCCATTCGAATATTGAGTAGGTTTTTATTAAGAATGCGGCAATAGTTCTGCTATTCAGATACGCCACTTGGGTTTACCCAGCAATGGATATAAAACTATTTATTTCTGCCATCCAACATTATGATCAGACATAGGTCAAGTATAGCTCAATGCAAGAGGTAGGTTTGTATATATAATACATGCATAATATAGAAGAGAAACACTGATAATTTTAAAGATATCTGATGTGATGTCGTAAATAAACATTTTGTTGGGATAACATTGCAAATGCTGACTGACCAAAATAATATTGCACACTTTAAAAGAGTCTACAAAGAGTCCGCGATGATATATATCTTTCTCTTAGGGATAACCAAAAAGTAACAGTTTTTTATTTTCATTGCACTCTTGAAAACCTGAGCTGGTCGCTAGTATATAATATAATTTACGTATTTTTTTTTATAAATTAAATATGTAATACATATCGAACTAACCTATCAAGTTTTAATTTTAAATTTGATTCGTTTATAATCATCTAAAGGCTACCTGAAAAAGATCAATCAGGCCGCTGTTTGTTTTTTTATTGCAAGTAATTATTTTTTTTCATATTCAATACATTAAATAATATTAATAAATATATTAATAACATATTAATAAATAATTATAGTAAAGAATATATTATAATTTATTAGACAAATAAACATACATTCCGCGTGATAGTTAGCGTCATCGCCGCCTTTAGACTATCTTAATATCACAAGGATTGTGATATCACTAGCTTGTTGCCACTTTTAGTGATATCACTAGCTTGTTGCCAAGCTTATCACTTAAAGTTATTATGTCTCATTAGTCAGTAATTTCACATTCTCACCCTTCAAACCGGAACACAGCAATGCAAACACTGCTATTTGGTGCGATCGAGATATCGAAAATATGCGAAAAACATCGAAGTCCCTTCGCGTCGCGATATTTGAATGAGACCTGTATCTTTTTACTCTTTAGCAAGACTTGTACGTGTTGCTACAAAATAATAGAATTGAGTTCAATAAACATTACTTAGAGAGACTTTGAATCTACATAGAATTATATATTGAGACGAGCTCGACGGCGCAGGTGGTAGATAGATCCTATTTTGTTTGCCAAGGTTCAATCCCCACCGAGAATAAACATTTATATGACGAATATATATGCTTGTCCTGTTTGGGTGTTAACATATCACAAATGCTTTAAGCAAATCGGGTTAATGTATGTGATTTTGTATTAAATTTAAATAAGAACGTCTTGCCGCAAGCAAAACTTTCGCGTTTCATTTTAAATTATAGAACACTGTATGCAATGAAGTAAAGCAAAATACACGGAACCTTTCTTATCCTCTTTCACTTTGAAGTCACATTTAGCTAATATTAAAATCTCAGAACCATTAATAGCCCGGGCTTCTCGTATTAAAGAATCGTTTTAATTCTCTGTCTCCACAGTGCATGGCTCAGAGACATGAAGGGGTTGCTTTTTAGTTTTTAATAAACGTTTGCGGAATAATCTTTTTCAAAGCACGAGAGTACTTTGGTAGGAGGCCGCGGTTCTGTCACAAAGCACTTAATAATTAATTATGGGTGGTTTATGCCTTCGCTAAATGTACTTTGAGTGTTGTATATCTTAGCACTAATGTTTAGTAGAGAGATATTTTTGCGTTGGTTTACACAAATATGTATGTAACGTTTATCTTTGTTGTATAAATATTGTCTGCACCACTATATATTTTTTTCTGTTTTGCGTAATAATTGGAGATTTTATATTGTTTATTCTTTTATTTTAGGTTAAAATAAACTTATGCGTTGCTTCTGAAAACGAAGATTTATTTCGTTAAATTCTTACAAACATTATTATACAATTTTACAAATAAATTATTTAACTACCCTATTATTATAACTTTACCTGAAAACGAAGAAACGACAATTAAAGTCTATTCTTCCACCAATTATTCTTATTTATCTATCTTAAATCACAATAATCTAATACAATAATAACCTCTCAACTGACCATTGACCTCAGACTTTAGCGCTTGTCAGTTGTCAATGTCATTCAATGTCGTTCAAAAATTAAAGAAATATTATTTCTTTACAATTATATCTGGAATTAAGTCCGCCATTTCTACATTTGGTCATATTATTTGCATTATAGTTCATTAAATGAACATTTTATAGAATTTAATTAAGCAGAAAATGTTCTTGATTTCATTTGGTTCTTTTATATTTTTTAAACGATGTTATTTTAATGTAAATTTTCTCAAATATAATATATTTAGAGAATTTATATTTCAATGAATAAAAATACATATTTTCAGTGTTTATTAACTTAAAAATAGCTCAATTATTTATTTAACAATCAGCATCATCAAAGCAGCTAGAATGTCTGTGAAACTAGAAAAAGATTTCTCCAAGACAAGAAAGATGCAAATTTTCTATGCATAAATATTATTAAAATATCACAGCTATAATAAAAAAAAACGTGCTGGGCAGGCGTGATGGTAATAGTAGGGAGCAGCTTCGTTTTTGCATTGACATGAGCATTCCCTCTGGAGTGTTTATCTCAATCCTGGAAACTAAATTACTGAAACTTTTGAGCTTAGCCTACGGTTCCCTGTGTCATGCACAAGGGGGCAAATGGCAATAATTACTGATTATCTAGATCATTAGCGTAACTAGCCTTTGTGCGAGCTTCTACTTGGTTCGTTTACTAAAATTTGGTCTTTGCTCGGTCGCCATGTTGTCCCCCTTTGGGTTATCCGCTTTGTGCCTCTCTAAAGGATTATTACACTTCGACCTGTCGAATAAATTTGTGAACAGATAATAATTTAGTTCATTTCCCTTGTATCACCTTCAGATTGTTGATAGAGGAAAGTATATATATATTTTTAAATATACAAATATCCGGTACTCACCGAAACTGTTATTGTTAAATATATATATGGAATATATAAATATTACTTTAGATGACGGACCGCTAAAATGCATGGTGGGGATGGGCTACGCTTTGCGATTACAACGTTCTTGCCCAGCGCGGCAATTATGGGCAAAAATCCCCCTTTCCTGGATAGGCCTATAGACGGTTACGATGATTCAAAGTACCGTTGTTATCAACGGTACATACTTTGATTACAAAGATTTTGTCATCTTATAGGTTAATAATTGATCCCATTGCTAATAACACTATGGGGACGAAAATCAATAGTCTTTAAAGGTGGTTTGGACTGTCGTATCGGAGTTGAATGTCTTCCGATATTGTCCAAAGTCCAGAAAAAATGGTAATCTGTTGGAGCAAGTCCGGAAAGTACGGTGGATGTTGCAGACATTCCAATTGTAGCTCATCTCACTTAGTGGTTGCGTCTAGCTAAACTCACTTAGTTGTAGTCTCACTTAGTCATGGAGCAGCAGTGGCCGACCTTGGTTGCTTTGCAGCCAGTTTTTCCTTTATGGTTTTCAGTTACTGATAAAAGTTACCTGCCGTAATCATTTGGCCATTTAAGAAAGCTGTAGTGAACGACAGCGGCAATTATCCACCAAACTCACAAGTAGCTTTTTCTAAGTAAATTTTTGTTTAGATTAAGTTTTAGGCAGTTAGACAATATGCTCCATATACTCACTGTAGTAATTTGGGGTACAAAATTACAAATAACTATAGTTTGAATTTGTCAGTTTCAATGCATATATTACTGTTGGGAACCGCTGGTCCCATCACGATGTCGGCAGGTCTACTCCCAGCACAAAGCACAAAGGGGCCTATTTAAAAACATGGAAATAATCAATGAGGCCCGACAACACGCCCCGCACTGACTCGAGCTACGAAGCGGTGCGCGGCGCTGCCACGGTTTGTTCACAAAAAGTGTTAATTAACATTTAAATTGTTTGATTTGTATGCAGTGGCATGTTTATATTACGCACCAAGGACTGTGATTACGTTCAACTTCACTTACATTAATGTGCTTTAGTTTACGTTGCTGTCCATAAGATCACACGCACACACAAAAGCCATTTGTGTATATTAAATGCCAATGCATTTCTACCTACCTACCTAATTTATCAGTATAATCTTTTGTGTTTCTTTTATTTTTATTTGTGTAAAAAAGTATGTCAGTCAGTCCACTTTTATTTTTTTATATAGGCTATAAACAAATTCTATGATTGCCATAGCAATCTATCATCAACACTGCCAATGCCAAACTTAATTACAAAATAATCGAACAAATTTTTCCACTGTTCAATATTTTTAATATCTCCCGTGATTTTGTTGCATCCACACCACCGGACAGCTGTCCAATTATTGGACGGAATAATAATAAATACATCAGGAACAAATGCCGCATGGTTATTACAGAATACGAGTATATACTCTTACAATCGTGTTGGATCATTTCACTCCCAATTTCGATGTGAGCTTTAAATAGCGGAGATTGAGCAATTCTTATGATAACGATTGGTAAGTAGAATTGGCTAAATGAGATGTCAGCATCATCATATCAGCTAATGGAAATCCACTGCTGGGCATATGCCTCCCCCAAAAACCTAAATATTGCCTATAACTGCCGCGTTGGGCAAACATATTGGCAATCGCAGAGCGCAGCGACGGGGATGCTGCTGCCCACCCCCGCCCTGATATACCGCTATCTGTTGGTTTTAGGACGTTATTCGCCTCTTATGACACCTGGTACAGAGGAAGGTAGTATTATACTGTCGACACCTTACTGCATTTACTTGTATAAAATATGTCAAAGCTGTCACCGCCTCCATCTTGATAATAGCTTTAAATAAACTTAGTGGTACGTTTAATCTGTACGTGTGTATGCCACTGAACTAATCTAAAACGGCTATTTTTCTATTCACAATTCATGCCGGCAGACGGCGTTGCAGTGGGTATCTAGTTTATTTATCTATACTGCAACTAAATGGCTGGATCGATTTGAATGAATTTTTATGGATCCAATCAAGTGGGGCCTGGATGATTTAGGTTCACAAATTAGTCAGGCAGATATCGTCACAGGCATTACCTAGTTTATTTATCTATACTACAACTAAATGGCTGGATCGACTTGCATGAATTTTTGTGGATGCAGTCAAGTGGGGCCTGGATGATTTAGGTTCACAAATTAGCCAGGCAGATGCCGTCAAAGGCATTATCTAGTTTATTTATCTATACTATAACTAATGGCTGGATCGACTTGAATAAATTTCTATGGATGCAATCAAGTGGGGCCTGGATGATTTAGGTTCACAAATTAGCCTAACAGATGGCGTTGCAGTCTGTATCTAGTTTATTTATATATACTGCAACTAAATGGCTGGATCGACTTGAATGAATTTTTGTGGTTGCAATCAAGTGGGTCCTGGATGATTTAGGTTCACAAATTAGCCTTACCATATATTATATATTTCCGCTATATTTTGAGACTTGGGCCACAATGCAAGAAATGAGCGTCCGCCGTCACTCCCACTGGAGTCTATCGCAATGCCTGAGGGAATTAATAAAAGTTACCATCCTCCGAAGTTGTATGACTGTTGTTCAATTATGTTGCTTCCGAATTCTTTTTATTTACTAAAATGCTTTGAGCTCGCTGGGACTATACTGTCAAATTAAATCATGCAGTCATAATGATTCTATAGAGTAGTTAGTACTAACAATATTTTGAAATACAAAATCCTCATTAAGTTTATTTGATATCACTTAAGCCTCTGTATGTTAGTGCAGTAAGGTACCGGCGGAGTAGAATAGTACCTCCCACTGCACCAGGTGTCGTAAGAGGCGACTAAGGTACCAGAACCGACAGATGGCGGTATATCTATCGGAAACAGCGCAGCTCAAATTCACAGGGTGCGGATGAGCAGCGTTTCCGTCGCGACAGCTGCGCTCTGCGATTGCCAACACGCTTGTCCAGCGCGGCAATTATAGGCAAAAAACCTCCTTTCTTGGAGAGGCATCTGTCCTTAAGAAGTCACCACGATTTTTAAAAATATTTTCTTAAAAATGGCCCTACTTTATAATAGAAACTTCTGTGCTGAATTACAAGTATCTTATAGTGTCCTGCGTTGATATGCCAGTCAGTGAGTCAGTCAGCTTCTACTTATATATATAGATTAGGTTTTCAGACTCAGCGGTCATGATCATCATAATATCAACCGTATGACGTCTTCTGCTAGGCATAAGCCTCCCCAAGAGATTTGCATTAGGACGTGTGGTATGCAGCCTGCGTTCAGCGCAGTCCTTCAAGGTAATCGGAGTTGTTTAATTCTATATTTGAATTCGAGAAAAATATTAATAACTAGCGAGATACGCAGTTTTACTCATGTAATTTCCCTTCCCGTGACAATATGTTATCTATGTCACTTTCTTATAATGTTTTTTTTTATAATGATAGAGTTTTTAAAATGAGTTCAGTAACTTCTTAGTTGTTACAAACGTACAAAAACACAAATTCTATTTACATAGTACTAGATTAAGTAGCAGTCCCATTTTTTTTCTTTAAAAATAAAACCGTTTAAAAATATAAATGACTCTGTAAAGAAATAACTATCTACATGTAACAAAATGGTAAAAGATTTTTTTAAATCGGTTTGGTTTTTAAATTAAACCATAAGTTATAATATAAACATGCAATTATCCTCTTTATATTTCCGTGAGCTACCGGCAGAGTTGAATAGCATCTCCCTCTGTACCAGGTGTCGTAAGAGGCGACTATGGTACCAGAGCCAACAGATCGCCGTATATCCATCCACAACAATGCAGCTCAAAGGTACAGAGTGGAGATGAGCAGCACCATCCCCGTCGTGAAAGCTGACTTCTGCGATTGCCTCTCGAGGCCTATGTCCAGCAGTGGACTTCCAATGCTATGATGATGTTGATCGTTGATGGTATAGATATTATTGTTAGCGTGATAGTAATAGCTTTATTTAAATAGAAAAAATATTAAATTGAATTGAAAGCATTTACATGGACAGCGTAGTTGCTGTCTAGTGACAAGGCTCCGGGAAAGAAAGCCAATTCTTCTTTTCTTCCGCCCAAGTTTGTGTCACGTGCCAGACCTCACGGAGCGCGCGCTCACTGCTCCCTAAGGAGTCCTATCGCGGCCCGGCCGGGCTTAATCTTACGAATGCCCTAACGCAACTTACTACAAATGGAATTCGATTCGTTTAACTAAGAGCTTTCATAGGAAACCGTTTTAGATCCGGTGGACTATAGTTGTCATTCCTGTTTATGGCGGAGGCGGGAGTAAAATTTAAAAGGATATTTTGGGGTTAGCATTTTTCAGATCCATTTTATGTTTACCGTGCTCTTGATTGGGTTCATCACAAGACGTTAACAACTGGAAATGTGCCTTTTCAAGTGATTTCCAATAGGACCGATCGTATGCGGTTTTAACTAGATCGTCTGTCCAACTTGTGGGTGAACGCCCTGCACTGCGCTGGTCTCCAAGTACGTGATCTTCAATTCAGAACCTAACGACTACATCGCCATCTGTTCTGCGCGTTAAGTGCCCTAACCATTGCCACTCCAACTTGCTAATCCACCGAGCTATGTTGGTTGCTTTGGTTTTTGTATGGATCTTCTCATTCCTGATTGGATTAACTCAAATTTAAAATTGTAATAGATATTTAATTTAATCTTGGTGTATGATCTCTTATCATTGGCCTTATTAGCCAACTGAAAGTAGCTCAACGAGCTATGGAGATGACAATGCTCAGTGTTTTTTTGCGCAATCGTATCAGGAATAAGAATATTCGTAACAGAACTAAAATTACCGTCATTGCCCGGCGGATTAGTAAGTTGAAATGGCTGTGGGCAGGGCATTTGGTACGCAGAACCGATGACTGATAGAGTCGTGAGATTTTGGAATAGAGACAACGTACCAGCAAGCACAGTGTATGGCATCCTACCGCAAGATGGACAGACGATCTGGCTAAAACCGCAGGATCACGGTATGCGTCATGGACACATGACGCATACAGCCGGTCCTATAGGAGATTACTTGCGGAGGGAGGGGGTAGAGGTGTTATGGCTGATATGATCATGATGTATTGTTATACTATAATATGTGTGTTTGATCTGTGTCTGTGTGATAAATATATGTATTTATGTATTATATTTGGGATTACTCCTTTGTATGACGTTCGTAATATAAGTGTAATACTTGTGTAAAATTTCACTTTTATCCATTTGCGCCATTTCCTTTTAAAGGAATTTACGCTACACCATTATATATATATAAATATATCTATATATACATTTAAAAATTAAATACTGTCAAGTCAAAAATGCTTCATAAATTTATAATTGAATGTTAAACGCTTAGAGTTCACTAGTATTACGTGGAACCGTAGACGCGTGAGTAATAATGTCATACAGAATAACCTTAATCAAAAAGCCAAGCTCCAAAAGCCTAGACTTACGTTCCATCCGCATTCAATCCATCTCAAACTATTGTGTAATAGACGCTCCCTTTGTTCCCAGCTCAGACCCTCGTCTCGCGGTGATAACGGAAAATCAAATGTTGGACGTCAAGGACCAGTGTCAGTCTTAAGCTCGATGACATTTTGACATCAGTGTTTCACTGGTATTTTTAAATCTCGAATGGATGTTATACTTTTTAACTTAAAAATATATAAATAAGTTCTCATTTAAATCTATTCATATAAAGGGACTGTTTGACTGACATATCAACACAAGGCTTAAAGTGTAAGTGTTGAAAACTTGATATTTTGCACAGAGGTTCATTTTTGGATAAAGAGGAGCATTAAGAAAGGGATTTCGAAATTTGGTGATACTGGTTTTGAAGTCATTTGAAGGAAATTCAGTATTCATTGAAAATTATGAATGGCTTTCAATGAAAAACACGTGTAAAATATATTTTTAGAATAATCATTTAAGTGGGTAAAAGAGGGGCGCTAAGTAATTATAAAAGTTTCACAATTTAACGCGCGTGAAACTGAAAAGGCACTGCTTTAATCTATAATATAATATGTACATAAATATAAATAAATAGTCAAAATATGTGTGCATAATTATCTTAAACGACTGCGCTAAATTAAATAATTATATTTATTTCGTTTTATTTATTGTTTAATGTCTGTTAAATATAGTATTAATCAACTTAATGAATTTTCGTTACGATTTTATGCAATAGCTGTTACTTCCAAGTTATCGGACAAGAAACAAATTCCCTATTGAATAATTTATCACAGATGATACTGCGTATATATTTATACTATATTAATTTAAGCACAAAAATTTAAGAAACTCATAAGCATTGAAACATAAACAAAGCTCTATGTAACTGAAGATATCCAAGTTTTGTAACTGCAATATATTCGCGATAAAGTCTCCTTCAGGTCTTAAAGGTTTTCGGCTTATTTGATACAATCAGCAATTTTCATCCGCAAACATGCATGGTTGATTATCTAAGATATTTTCCAGGATTGCATCCACTGAACTCTCCTTGTTACCTCCAGAAAGTTCCTATACGTACGTTATACTTTGCGGGATCATTCGCAAAATAAAACTTGCCTCGAGTTCGAAACTTCAGTTTGCCGGCTTGAGTCTTATTGGTGCGGGTATTTTCACCTGAAATAGGAATTTATTTTCTTCGTATTACTTTCGGATACTGATTTCTAATGAAGTATTTGTGTTTTCCCTCATAAATCAGCGTTCGGTCTTGGTTTGACTTGACTTTTATAATGCCAAAATATACTTAACCGGTAGGTAGTTGCTGAAAAAGATTAATGTCAAGGTAGGTTTAATGATCAAATTTTATTGGTTGGACTATCAAGAACAGAATGTGTGTTTACAGTCTAAAAATAATAGAATTTAAAATAGAAGCAATATAATCTTTATATTTGATTTTTGTACACCCGTATATAATGTCGCATTTGTAAATGTAATATATAATATATAACGTAATATAATAGTCCTACTGATAATTTTAATGCGAAAGTTTGTAAGAATGTATAAATGTATGTTTGTTACTAAATGTTTTTTTGAGGAAAATTTACAATAGTATAGATTATTATACATCAAAATAACTTCATCATTATCATATCAGCTATTGGAAGTCTGCTCAATATGAGCCTCTACAAGAAAGGAGAAATATTGCCCATAATTGCCGCGCAGCGTATTGCCAATCGCAGAGCACAGCTTTCACGACGGGGATGCTACTACGGGGTTCAGTGTATCGGCTGTATATATCGTCATCTGTTTTTTTTTTGATTTAGTTGCCTTTTACGACTCCTGGTATAGGTACTATTGTACTCTAGCGGTACCTAATAGCTGTAACACAAATTTTAATAAAACAATTCCAAAAGTAATTAGTGTTGTTGCAGTGAAATGAAAAAATTATTATTGTAGGTTATCTCCATAAGATTTCTGAGCTCTGTATCAGGAGTTGTATAAGGAGACAAATGTACCAGAATCAATAGATAGTCGTATATTGATCCAAATTAGGGTAGTTTAAATGTGGGAAAGCGGGAATGGGCAACAGCATCTCCATCGCAAAAGTTGCGCTCTGCGATTGCCAACACGTTTGCCCAGCGCGGCAATTATGGGATATATTCCTTCTTTCTTGGGGAAGCCTATGTCCAACAGTGGACTTTAAATGGCTTATATGATGATCGTTAAGAGATAGACATACACTAACGTGGAGTTTTTGTAGATTTGTTTACGGATTTCTTATCTCGTCAGTTTCAGTCCAGTCTCAGCGTTTGCAATGTGATTGCAAAAGAAATATTTATTCACCACATCACATTGGTATAACTTCTAATATTATAAAAGCTTCTCAACTATATTTTGCATGTATATTTATAAACCTTCATCTAAAATCACTCTACTTATAATGAAAAAAAAATTGGTTTAAAGATCTAAGCTTGCATAAGATAGACAGCGGAAAACGATTTTGTTTATATTATGAGGTAAGAACAAGCGAGATCAAATCCTATCAGTCATGGTCCATCTAACACGTGTAATAACAGCCTTTATCTTCATTATCTTTAAAGAAACGAGATACTCTAAAAATTAATACTACACGAAATCTTCTTGGTAAGCGCAAACAACATGCTCACTAACTAAATAAGACATTATGAAAATACAAGTCAATTAGAGTTTATCCCCAGTGCCAACAGCTTAGAACAGCGGCACAGTGTATATATGGCTGTAAATATAATCTAGTTTGAAGTTACAGTATCGTGTTGTGCGCTACTGAAAATAATTTAATGCTGTGGTATTCGGACCGCGGTACGCTCCAAAAACCTCATCCACTACTCTGTTAATGATTACCATTGGTAGTACCTCAGGGCTCAAATTTATTTTTTTTACTTTGACGGGCCCGATGGCGCAGTTGGTTCGACTCCCACCCAGAGCCAATATTTATATGATGATATTTGTGATTGTTCTGTGTCTGGGTATTAAATATATGTATACAAGTAGTATATTTATGAATCCTCTGTTGTCTGTGATCTGTAAAAAAAGTGTATGAGATGTTACGGGAATTCATTATTTATATGACTAAAGTCTTATAAAGGTTAATTGGATGGTGCCATAGTTTTACCTAAATTCACTACTAGTCTTGATGGTGGGAGACGCAGAGACGTTGGATTAATGTGGGACCTTCATATCAGGAATTTGGATATCCTAGCGATGACACTAGTATTGCTTTAATCGATAAGCTTGTTTGCCATCTTGGAGGCGTCAAAAGAACAGGACAAGCGATTGCGAGTTTTTTGGGTCTGCCAGTAAAGAGGTCGAGTAGAAAATGAAAAATGCTGTTCACTATGTATATTTTTCGTATCACTTTACTTGATATTATTTCTTTTTAATTTTATTAACCTGCCTGTTTGTTTCGGTTCCCTGGTAAATAGCTGTCGGTGTAAGGAGCAACTTAGGCTACATTTGTTTTGAAACAATTAATAAAGACTACATAGCAGCTCAACAATACATGAATTAGATGTACAATTACGTATATGATTCGTACATAAGTACAATAAATGAACATGATAATAATGTAGCTAATATATATATATTTATAATATTATATATAAGCTAATATATTTGAACCTCAGCAAATGGAATATATGAAATTATGAATAGATATCGAATGTTATATCGATTGCTATATTGATTAATAAATGTAAAATTTATAGGTTTTTTTTTCATGGAGTGGATTTGTATTTGATGTGGCCGCAGAAAATCGTGATCCTCACTCAGGACAATCATTTATATGTTGAATCCTTTGTTGTTTGATATCCGTAAAACAAGTGGCTTTAAGCTACTTATCTCGGAGTCAAGTCAATGTATGAGGTGAAGTATAAATTAATTATGAACTTATTATTATTGTTTGTCTTTGGAACGCTAGCATATTTAACATCATCATCATACCAGTCATTGGAAGTCCACTGCTGGAAATAGGCTGAGGCCAAGATAGGAGGTTTTTCTGCCCATAATTGCCGCGCTGGATAAGCGTGTTGGCAATCACAGAGCGCAGCTTTTGCGGTGGGGATGCTGTTGCCGATTTCCACCCTGTGTATTTGAACTGAACTGTTTTGGATGGATGTACCGATATCTGTCGGGTCTTGTTCCTTAGTCGCCTCTTACGACACCTGTTGGAGCTATTCTAGTCTGCCGGTACCTCACAGCTAATTATTTTTTTAATATACTATTTCTTCTGCTTCTCCAATCCTAAATTCACCTTAAAAATTAAAAGACTACGCCTGTAAGAAACCTTTTAATTGAAGAAGATAATTCAAATATTACTCCGAGCGTTCTCTAGCCTAAACACCCGCACCCATAGTAACATTGGTGGGCATCACAGGCCAACTTAGAGAAACAACTAAGTACCAAACTTAGCGTAGGTACAAGTTGTAAGATGTATCTAGAAGCTTGCCAAGTCGCCAACTGGGCGTGTGATGTTAATTGCTCCATTGTTTTTGTGTTAGCTTTGATTTGTGGATTATTGCAGTGTTTATATGCATTAGCTTGTTTCATTAGCAAGTTTGCTAATCTAATAAGGATTAGTTCAGCGAATTGGTTAGCAAAACAGTCTCGATCGGAACTATAAGGGCTAGCTCTTGGAGAGGTTACTTTTCATAGCTTCGGGAATTCGTAATCATTTGTTATTGCTTTTTTTTGAGTCATTTGATGTAATGTTATTACCAAGGGTCTGTGTTGGACTTTGTTATCTCTTGTTCAAGCTCACTTACTAGTAATTGCTTGCGTAATATATATATATATATATATACATATTGACTGACGGACTGACATAATCGTCAACATGAAACTTTGCTATTTTTGAAGTTGAAGGGGGAAGGGTGCAAAGATAGTATTAAAGTTTTAACGCAGTTGAAACCACGGGGCACTGCCTGTTTCATTACAATTATTTACTGCTACAACCATTTTTAAGTTTATTGTTGAAGTTGTTTGAATTTGTAAGTGAGACGATGGCGTATTCGATTTTGTTCTAATTCTAGTTTTCTATCTTGTGCGCCACGAATGTATATGATGTATATTTGTGCTTGGACTATGTCTGGGTGCAACAATAAGTGAATTAATGTTATATTCGTGATTCCTCTGTTGTCTGAGGTCGTAATATAAGTATTCTAAGCGAGTTAGCTCGGAGTCGGGTCAATGTATAAGATGTTGTGTGAATGTATCGATTATTATGCATTTAATGTATCGACACTGCGTTAACTCACTTGTGTTTCTAAGAAAACATATATTAAATAAATAAGTGAATATATTTTTTGTCAATATTCGATCACCTTTTTCTATTATACGCAATCATAAATATATCCATCGCGAAACTATATGAATGTACAAGGAAAAGATGATACAAATCAATTACAAATCAAATAAGTAAATATTCATTTATCATGACTATAGAATAAATAAAGAAAACAATGTTGTAGAGGGCTATCAGTGGTTTAATAATTCAGCTTTCGATGCTCAAATACATTTTTTTAAGGAGTTTATACTTCTGTTATGGTCTTGGATGAAGAGGATCGAAGTTACTCGGAAGAAATCTCGGATTCTCTCCATTTCTGCTTCTATCAGTAAATTGTGTGTGTGTTTTAGAACATTAAGAATGTAAAATATATTATAATTATTTTCTAAATTCGTCTACTATCGAGTGTCAAATAAAAAGAATATCATTATTATAGGTAAAAAGCATTTTTGGTCAATTTAACTATCATGCATCGGACCCGTCAATAATCTTATCCTAGATATAATTGCTTTAGTAAATTCGCATACTTCAGTCAACTTTTGGTACTCAGTATTGGTTTTGGCTTTTTGACTAGCATCTAGCTCCAGCTTTCTATTGGTAAATAGGTAAAAATGGGTAAAATTACAAATTTAAATAATAAAATACAAAAAATAACAGTATACATGTATGAATTCCGTCTGTTGCCCCAAATAAGTTGTAGTAGATGTGAATGAATAATCCTAAATAACTTAAAAAAAAGCAACCTTGTTAGAAATACTTATTTTTGGGAAAAAATATTTATAACAACATTAAATTCACAATTCACTTTTGGATATGGAAATCATTTTCACATATTTTCTTTTTTACTATTGCATTGCTCGGGTAAAGGAAAATACTTAAAAAACAATTAATAATTACTGACAGGTTTTATTTTTTTGGGTTTTAGATACACTTAGCCGTGAGTTACCGGCAGAGTAGAATTGTAACTCCCTCTGTACCAGGTGTCATAAGAGGCGACTAAGGTACCAGAACCGACAGATGGCGGTATATCCATGCAAAAAAGAGTCAGCACATATGTACAAGTCGAGGATGGGCAGCAGCTTTCCCGTCGCGAAAGCTGCGCTCTACGATTGCTAACACGCTTGCCCAGCGCGGCAATTATGGGCAACATACCCCCTTTCTTGGGGAGGCTTATATCCAACAGTGGTCTTTTAATGGATGGTATAATGATGATGAGTCGCACTATTACTTTGCCAATGACGAAATTATTAACTGGTGTCCTGTCGACACCGTCGAAGCTTTGAAATAATTTTATAATATGGTATGATATATATGGCGTTTTTTGACAAATCATCTCTTTTACTTTTATTTCTCCTACTTTAGTAATAAACTAGTCATGTTAAATTATTATAAATAGAGAAGGTTTTATTTAATAGTTAATAATGTAGTGAAGTTTAAGAAAACTCTGAACTCGGGGCCTATGATTTTATTTTTGTAGACTATCATGCCAACAGATGGCGGTAGTGAGACAATTATAAGCTATCGTCCAAACCACTCAACGCTACACAAATTATTTGCGTTTAGTAATTTACTGACCTTGATATAGTGTTAGCAGATACTAAACAATTTGACAATTTGAATTTGAAAGAATGAAGAAATCCATTTTAGAACGAATGTTTTCTGTAAAATATCCAACTAGTTATTGCCTTTAACAAAAAGCCTCCTGAATATTCGGCCATTGTTTCAAAACGCAGTGTGATTTCAACAGCATCCGAATGATTTAATGAATATTCGATTTATTAAGCTAGTTAAGCTTGCCGTTTGAGTTTTGTATTTGTAAAGGCTGCGCTAGGCTCCGAATTGTCTTTTTATGTCGTGGTCTTTGCTTGATTAAGTTCTGCTGTATTTTGAAATTGATAGTTGAAGGGCCCGATGGCGCAGATGGTATTGACCCTATCTTGTGCGCCAAAGGTGGTGGGTTCGATCCCCATCTAAGACAAATATTTATATGATGATATTTGTGTTTATTCGGTGTTTGGGTGTTGAATATATGTTTTTAAGTATTATATTTGTAATTCATTTTCTATCTGATGTCCATAATACAAGTGCTTTGAGCGACTTATCATGGAGTCAAGTCAATGTATGAGATATTGGACGAATTTACGGAGTATTCTTCACCAAATTGTATTTGTATTGCGTTATAATCATCGGTCGTACATTCACATATAGGATAGGAAGAGAAAGAGGAGATAGTAAATGTCCCCACTCCAGAACCCTATTGGTCGTTCACTTACATTGCCACTTCAACATGCTAAACTGTTGGGAAACGTCAGTAACTTTGATTCTGCTCCGAGTTAGTATTCCGATTTTGCCTCTCTATAGCCCGTAGAGTAATTTTGAGTTAGCTAATAAGGTCATATACGGGAATTACTTTTAGAAAGATGTTCTGATAGCAAGCACCAGATTGATGATACTTATTAATGGGCAGGACTAGTTTTGGTTCTTTAATGGATCTTATCATTTGGTGAGACTTGGACGACTAGACAGTATCTAAATTCATAGAAAATAAAACCTTTATTGCAATAGAACTGACAACCATAAGAAATATATAGCCGACCACTGACACAATAGTACTTTGAACAAAATCCCTGACATCTGTTAACATTCAGTGACCTCAACTAATAAGACGCCGCTTCCCAGACTGTATATACATATAACGACTCCATGCCGCACTTGACGGCCGCTTACACAACGAGATTTTGAAGCACAATTTAAATATCCGACCGAATTCAGTTAGGGCCTTCTCGCTTCAAATGGGTTACAATTTTATCACGCTTTTGGATGTTTAATGAAGCAAAAAAGTGTTTAAAGCAAAATGCATGCGATAAAGGTTTTATTTTAAAATTAATAATTCCTGTAATTTAAACATAATTGAGTTGTCTCAAACGGGACTTGAGTCTTCATCTTTCTCTTGTCGACTGCATTACCTTTGTTCTACTGAGTCCTTAGTAGACTATACCAAGTGTTCTTTTAGGGCTGAGAGGTCAGATTCATTAGTTTGAAGCAATCGATAACGATGAAATACCTAGTAACTTAATAATTAATTATAGAGGTTTATGCATTAAAAAGTGCTAAATTTTTATTCAAGATAATATTTACTTTACTAAAACAAATTCTGCATTTTGCCCTTGCCGATTTTAACTTTAACTAAGAAGTCTTTGGATAGATAGGGTGTAAGTGTAAACCTTTGATATTTTTATAGCATTCTAAGTGATACTACAAATTTTATGAACTTTTAAGCTACCGTTTTGATAACAATATTAAAGGTTATAAAATATTTACGAGGATAGATAAAAATTGAGAGCCGAGAAGGATTTGGTGCTTTCATTATTCACCCAAGTAGTCAATAGAACATATTATTGTCATATTACCAAAAAAAAAAGATAACTAGAGTCGGATTTATTGTTAAATATTATATTTGTGGTTCTTATGCCTGATATCCGTAATACAAATGCTTTAAGCGACTTATCTCAGAATAAAATCAATGTGTGAGTTGTTGTGTAAATTAATTTATTTACAAAAAAAAGTATTTTCATCGAGCAATTTGGTATACAAAACGACAATTTTTTTATATTTAATTATTAATTAAAATATTTAATAACTATAATTATTAATTAAAAGAGTTAGTTATTGTTTGTAAATAAGTATCTATTGGTCATACACATTGTTCATATGTTATTGAAAATTACTCCCTAGTAAAGAAATATATAGTATGTCAATCACTATAGCAATATTGCGTGACGACTCCACATCTGGACTCGCCTCAATGTGTAAAGCAATTGTCACGCATCTTTGTGCTTGACAAACATCTGCGCATTTGACCAGGACGTAGACATCAGCCGTCTGCGCCTTTGCCATGTCGTACTTAAGCGCTTGCCTGTCCTTGTATCTTTACGCCACATGCAGCAGACACTAGCTTACTCTATATGTCTTACCCATTTCGACGTATTTGTTGACAACGTCAAATCATTCTTTAGTACTTTGTAGATTATTTTTTTTTGTTACAACTTCGTATTGAGATAACCCGTATAATAATCTTAATAATGAATGAATAAATATAGTAAATTATGTAACTAGTCAAAAAAAAAAATTAATTAATCTAAAAATTGAATTCAAATAAAGAAATCAACGTGATATTATAGCCGGCATCCAAGCCTGACTCGTGGACTGAGAATAATCGGACCACACCCCACTTGGACACTTTACCCCGTCACAGAATAATTGAATAAAATGACACTGTCGACCGTTTCGACTGCTCAAATTGCCCGGAGTTTTTAACTGGGATAACTTTTAGTGATGTAACTTTGGTTACATTTTCTTGACAGGTCCTATAACGTAGATAGTAGGACTCTTATAAAGAATAAGAATAATTCACACAGTTCAAATAATATCTCATTCCTTGACTTGAATCCAAGATAATTATCTTTTAATTTCCATAGCCTATTATTAGTTTTTTTTCTGTTTTTATTAACTATGTGCAATTTGTTTGTAAATACAACGTTGGTTTTCTAAGTATATAAAATAAAATAGTATTTGTATAACTGACATCAAACAACAAAGGCATCACACAATTGCAAATCAAACTCACCTGTATCTTCATTCTTCATTCACATAATTATCATCATCCAAAGCATGTATGAACTGAGTTTAAAAAAAAATTTGAAATCAATTCAGTGATTTCTGAGTGTATTTGTTACAAATCCAGATTCATCATACGAGACATTGAAAGTCTACTGCTGGACATAGGCCTCCCCAAAAAAGGGGAATGTTGACCATTATTGCCACGCTAGGCAAGCGTGGTGGCAATCGCAGAGCGCTAATTTCGCGACGGGGATGCTGCTGCCCATCCCCGTTCTGTCTGTGCATTTGAGCGGCAACGTCTTGGACGGATACACCGCCATCTGTCGGTACTGGTACCTTTACATCTGCTTTCACTTTTTAAAATTTGAAATGAATGAAACCGTTAGGTGCTGCCAGACTTTTCTCACCCTAAATTAAATAGGTTGGGTTAAATATATCTATTGAAGTTTTGTGATTACTTTATTATCTGGCATCCGTAACGTAAGTGCTTTAAGAGACTTACCACGGAATCAGGTCAATGTATTAGACATTGTGTCAATTTATTTTTAAAAATGCAGCTCATACACAGCTCCGAAATACCTTGTTACACATTTACACGGAATGTTCCAGTATTCCCAATCCAGGTGTTTTACTGCCAACTCCATGCCGTATCTCAAACGGGCGGTTTATTTCGCAAGTTCATACAAATTAAAACACGAAAATGGCACAGTCAGGCATAAATCAAGTTACCGCACGGAGAGTAATACACCGCGCTCGATGGATCGCAGATTACGCTCTATAAATTATTATGAAGCAATCAGTGTACAGCATAAGTTTTACTGCGTTCACATGAAGAGATTCGATGTCGATTCGACGTTGGTTTCAAATATTCAGCCGGAGTTTTCTAATCATGATACCAATACATGGGTGATAAGAAACCATGTGCAATAATAATAATAATAATAGTAATAATAATAATAATAATAATAATAATAATAATAATAATAATAATAATAGTAATAATAATAATAATAGTAATAATAATAACTTTATTCAACAATAAAAGGTAACTTAAACTAAAATACATTTTGATACTTAGGTACCTAAACTAGGTCTAGCCTGTTCTTATAGGCACCTATGCTCTAGTGTGCATGTAGGTGTGGATGTGTGTCTATATGGTCTAGTGTAATACAAAGCTTGTTAATGCAACACATTATTTACGCACACATTACATAAATACACAGAATATAAAGCCAGTACATACAGTATACACAAACAATAATAGTAACAATAAATATAGTCCAGTCTAGCATAATATTGTTAGCAATTCCTCTGTCTTGTTGTAGTCCAATGTCAAAAGCCATTCCCTTACTGTTGTTTTAAAAGTGTATTTATTCATGTCATAAATATCTATTTTTTGGTTAATTTTATTATAAATAAATGGTCCTGTAAAATTTAAAAATTGCTGTGCGAACCGTGTACGACATGGCTGATGTATAATTTAGAAATCCACATACTTTCGTCTACTATGAGTTACTTGTTTACTTGTTTTGAATTTATATAATCCCTTGTCTGGTATTTTTAATTATTTTCTTATATGACAACAATAGAGATAAGAATATTGAGATGGTTTTAAAGGATGGATGAGAGTAGAATGACTACCTAAATATATAGAACGGAAGTAAATGGAAGATTGAAAATAAATCAATCGATCTGGAATTTAGGTAAACGGTACGCATGCGCAGTTTCCGGTGTCTTACTTGCTCTTACACATAAGTATTTCCTTCATCCTGAAGATCCTGATCAGGGTAATGAGATAACCTTATCGAAATATTGTATTGGTACCGATACTTATTAAAATTAATTAAATTTGTCTATTTAAAAAGGGTCAAAATAGACTTCGAATGAGTCGGTTACAAACATACACACATACAACTCAAGCTAATATTGAACATGAAAAAGATGGCGGCTTGATTAAATAAAATACTGCTTTAGAAACTGTTAGGCTTATTTCTACTGAACTTTACACACATCCACAAACATGTCCAAACGGCTTACACAACTCGATAAAGGTTCGAGGGCCGATAAAAACTCGATATCGTAAAATCGTGAGCTGTAAAACACCCCGGTTACACGCCCAGATTTATTGCTAATATAATTTTGATTGATCGTTCTATGCACCATTTTAAGCGTACCAGTTTAACCATAATCAATCTTTAATAGGTTTCCTACTTCAGACGGGTGCTGGCAACTTTGCGAAATTTAAAATAAACAAGAGACCGTGAGTGCGAGTTTGCAAAGTGATTAACTGTTTTCGGTTACGAGTTTGCACCGGTTTTTATAGTTCCGGACTAGTATTTGCAGTGAATATTGAATTTCATTCAAACTTATTATGAAGAACAACAGGCAGTTTAAATGCAGTGTATCTTCCACAATCAAATATAGGTCTACCAAGAATAGTCATATTGCCTATAATGCCAGGATTGGCTGCTCAAATTTCCTTTCTATGCAACCGCCCCCTGCGCCATGACAACTGCGCAGGCGTCGAGTTTCGCATCATGCGCGGTGCCCCGACGATTGTGCGTAGAACGCGGGACTGCTGGGATTGAAGGCGGCCTTATATTATATATATATACGAATACTGGGCGGAGTTGATGCGCGACCGACGTGGTCTTTTTGATCACTTCTTCGGTGTAAAACTTCATGCTAAGGTGGCTGTCTATTATGATCTCCAGGTACTTGACCGTTTGGGACCACGTGACTTCTTGCCCCATTAGCTTCAGTGGTTTCGGGAGTTGACGGTAATGACCAATGACTGCAGCCTGAGTCTTGGTTACGTTTACCTGCACTGTCCACCTGCTTAGCCACTCGAGCAGTAGGTCGAGGGTATTCTGTAGTTTTTTAGCTGCACGATCTTTGTCAACCGAGGATGCAGAGTAGGCGGCGTCGTCTGCGTATAATGCTAGGCCTTCTCCTACTGGTATCGTCCGTGTACAGGCTGTACAGCGTGGGTAAGATGCAGCTGCCCTGAGGTACACCAGCCTCAGCGGCTCGTTTTGTTGATAGAATGTTTTCCACTTTCACTCGAAAATATCGTTTATCGAGGAATGAAGCTACCACGCGTGTCATCCGACGGGGTGTTTGTGACGTTGACATTTTGTATAGCAGACCCTGGTGCCACACCTTATTAAACGCCTTCTCCATGTCAAGGAGTACTGTAGCGGGTTATTCCTTCTTGTTGAAGGACATCGTCATATGGTGGAGTACTCTCGATAGTTACAGTGAGGTGGAGTGTTCTGTCCAAAATCCGTACTGCTCCTCCCTCGGTTGTGTGTGCGGTTCCAGGTGTAGAAGCAGCAACTTTTCATATACCTTGGTAGGTAGCAGTGTGATAGGACGGTAACTCTCGTTCTTCCCGAGCTTGGGCAGCATGATTACCCCTTCCGTTTTCCAGGGTTGCGGGAAGTGGACTGTGCTGTTGATGCCGTTAAAGAGGCGAGTCAGTGCGGTGATACTTCTCGGGGGAAGGTGTCGCAGCATGTTGCCGGTGATATTGTCGATGCCAGGTACTTTATTGGGTTTCAATCTGTTTATTGTTTTGCTGACCTGCCCGGGCGTGAGGACGACGGGGTCTTCGTCTGCCACAATGGGTACGGCGAGGTACTCTCGAGGTACCGGGTCACCGTCTTGACGTGTTCTACGTCGTCACAGGGGTTCGGGCGGAACTGGCTTACTAGGTGTTCGGCGAAAATCTCAGCGCGGTCTTCCGCGTGGTATTTTAGCCATCTGGTCCAAGGAGGGGTTTGATTAGAACCGGTTTCTTAGAGATCAGTAGTGATTGCATTGTTGTGTTCCGGTTTGAAGGGTGAGAGAGGTAGTGAAGTTACTGGTTGATGAGACACAGTGTATCTTTAAGTTTGGCAACGTGATATCCTCGTGATGATACAAGCCTCATCACGCGAACCATATGTTTGTTTGTCAAATTATTCATATTAAAAAGGTACTATATAAAAATTCATCTTCCTTTAATAATAAAGAATGTAGACAAAATTAATTCAACTTCATTAATGCATAATTAGTTCTCTTCTGTGTACATACTTAACTAATCTGATGGGTTAGTGCTTGCACTTGATACTCATGGAAATCAGCGTGGGAACAGAACGGGATAATCACAGACGCTACAACCTAGCAAGGATTTGAAACCTTAAGTCTAAAACCTGAACACACTCCATTTCAAATCAATCAAAACACTTGAACAATAGTATATGGCAAATGGATTGCATGATGGAATTTGGTCGTCAGTCAGATTTATTATTTGTTGATCATCTTCATTATACCAGCTATTGGAAATTCACTGCTGGACATAGGCCTTCTCAAGAAAGGGGAATTTTTTCCCATAATTGCCACGCTGGGCAAGCTGACGGGGGTGCTGCTACCTATCCTCGTCCTGTGCATTTGTGTTGCACTGTTTCGGATATACCAATAACTGTCGGTTCTTGTACCTATTATTACTATTCTACTCTACTGGTACCTCACAGCTAATTTGTTATTTGTTGATATATATATATATATATATATATATATTTTGTTGCCCAGGAGATCAGCATAAGTTGATAATATAAAGGTCTATAGTTAGAAACGAGAACAAAGTTCGGTTTGGATGGTCATTCTTTAACTAATCTGCGATCTTATTGACACAATTGAATAACGTTAGCAGGAAATAATCAGTCGAGACATGTTGTAATAACAATTTTTTATTTCTTCGTACAAAAATAAATTCATACGACATTTTATACGTTGACCTGACTACCGAAATAAGTAGCTGTAACACAATTATGTTACTCAAATCAAACAACAAATATTATATATATATATATATATAAGACTAGCTTCCGTGCTATAAGTTAAAAGTAATAAAGACCCCAAAAGTTCCTTATTAAAAAACCTCACTATTGAACAACTTTCACCAGTCAAACTAAATGCCATATATTGTATAGGACAAAGATTTATTCAATTTCATTTCTATTATTGTTTATTATATCATGATATCAGCCAAAGAAAGTCCATACTTTGATATAGGCCTCGCTAAGATACGGGGATTTTTACCCATATATATATTTTTTAACATCTGATACATGACTCCGTGGTAAGTCGCTTAAAGCAAACAACAGAGGAAACACAAATATACTACTTAAACACAAATATCATCATATAAATATTTGATCTGGGTGGGAATCGAACCCATGACATCTGGTGCGCCATCGGGTCCGTCATTACTGCGCTATGAAAGCATGGTGGTAATCGTAGCGCACAACATTGCAATAAGGATACTGCTGCCCATCCTCATCCTATAGTATTTATGCCTTGCTGTTTCGGATAGATATACCGTCACCTATCGTTTTTGGTACCTCTGTCACCTTAGGCAATTGGTACATTGAGAGGTACTACTCCGAAAGTACCCCATGGCATTCTATGGGCTATCGGAAAAGCCCCTTTTGTACAATCGCCGCAAATGCAAGAAACAAAAGGTAGAACCATTTTTATAGCACTGTATATACTCTGTATTTCATTCATTAAGTCATACTCGTTATCAAGATGCAAATCCATTGGCCCTGTTTTATATTCAGCGAATACCCACGGAGGGTCGGGGGGCGTAACGAGTGAATTAGAATTTTACATTGTAATGGCTGTTGCCGACGAAAAAGGGTGAGGTAAAAAGTGGGGTTCGAAAACAGCCTAGTGATGGGATTATGTGTGATTGCGTCGGATTCGGAGTGCTTTGCTAGGGATTTCGATTGCATATTTTTCTCAAAGTTTAATACTAGGGTAATTTATTATAATAGGGTTCTGTGGCGCAGACGACTGTAATCATATTTTGTGCGCCAAAGAATCGCCACGAATCTCCACCAAGGGCAAATATTTATATTATGATATCATGTTTGTTCTGCGTCTGGGTGTTAATTATATATATTTAAATATTATATTTGAGCTTGTCTGTATCACAACAAAGAAGCTTTAAGCAACTTATTTCGGAATCAGGTCAATCTTTATTAAAATTCACTACAAAAAACTGTAATTTGGTTTATATATTGCATGGCTGGGCCTTGGGGTACCGGAATAGCCGTGGGATACCGGCAAAGTGGAATAGTACCTGAGGTACGGGAGTCGACACACGGCGGAGTACTTATCTGAAACATGATAGCTAAAATTCACAGGCTGGGAATGGGCAGCAGCATCCTCGTCGCGAAGCTAAGCTTTGAGATTGCATCTACGTTTGCTCAGCGTGGCAATCATAAAGAAAATTCCCCTTTTCTTGGGGAGGTCTATGTCCAACATTATCTATGGCTGGTATTATAAAGATTGTATGGCTAAGCTTGTTTTTTAGAAGTTCCGTATTGTAGTGAACTGTGTATGTTTGATTCGTTGTCTCATCAAAAGACACCAACAGAGTAACATGATCTAAGCCTTGGGGTACTAGGCATCGTAAGAACCGGTTGAGGTACCGGCATCGATATATGGCGGTATATACACCCGAAAGAGTGTTGTTTAAATGCAATAGACTGGGGAATGACAGCAGTATTCCTGTCGCGAAACTACGCTCTGGGATTACCACCACGAGCCCAGCGCAGCAATTATTGGCAAAATTCCCTCTTTTTTGATGAGATCTATATTAAATAGTGGACTTTCTATGCCTGATATGATGTAAGTAAATTTACTTCGGCCACTGGTTGGCAGTCTAGTTCCAGTAAGCAAATATGCGTGATTGTTGTTTAGTGACTGCACTTCATAAAAATTTACAAGTAAACGTTAGATGAAAGCAAATAAAGATGGTGCCTCTATCGTCCCGTGATAGGTAAGTGAGGTGCAGAAACCGAATGTATATCCACTTGAAACAGAGTAATTCAAATGCAATTGGGTTAAATATAGCTATATTAGCGGTTATAACACCTCCGTTTCAAAGCTAGGGTCTGTGATAATAGATCTAAAATATTTCAAAATGTGCCCGATGGCGCAGTGATTCTATCTTGTGCGTCAACAGTTGCGGGTTCGATTCCCATTCAGAGCGAATAATTATATAATGATATTTGTGTTTGTTCTGTTTTAAGTAGTATATTTGTAATTCTACTGTTGTCTCGCGTCCGTAACACTTGTGTTTGTGCTTTAAACGGAGTACGAGATGTGGGAATTTATTAATGTATTATTATTATAAAAACGAAGGAAAGACATCACAAGGAAAATAACATTATAATCTTATGAAATGTTATAGCATTTTAGTCAGATGCTACTTTTCATTTATTTGCTATATTTACTAACTGTTCCCTGCTTTTTTTGTAGATTATCTCTGGCATGCGTTTTAATGGGTACTGTAATATTGTGAAAGGCTTTATAGTGGTTGAATTTGATCCTCGTGTTTTGAATTCAAATTGTTTGACTAGTTTTAATTACTTTTGACACATTAATTTTTTAATACACTAAAACTTCTGGTGACAATTTTGTTAACAACAAAACATATGTTTTGGAACGATTTCGTATTGTACTCATAAACAGCCTTATATCTCTTCCTGTGTAGGGTGAAGACTGAGGGAGCAAAACGTAGGTGTTTATCCACTTGTCTACTCACTTAATTCTACGGGAAAAAGCAGTAACATTTCCATCGTGAAGATAAAGTCTAAATAGTGAAAGTGAAATAATATTTTATTTTTTTGAGGAGGTTTTGAAGAAAATAGGTTTATGAAAAAAGAGCATGTCATGAGATACAAGCAGAACAGAGTAGCATTTCCTTTAGTCATAAGAGGCGACAGAGATACCAGATCCAAAAGAAGACGTAACACAAAATTTTAGTTGCATTCTTATAGAGCCTACCCAGTGCGGAAATTATGGGCAACATTTCCTCTCGGACACCAGTAGACGTTCCACAGCTTCTTTGATGGTGATTTTACAAGAACAGCCTCAGATCAAACTAAATAGTACGACAGAAATAGTTTGTCATAACATACATAAATTCTTTTATACTCTTAACCATTTTAAAAGTGCATCTCGCCGCACAATAATGGCTTAAGTATGAAGCATTCTCGAGAACCAAACTACCCCGTCTCTAGCGAAGAGTCACCTAGCGCGCACTTTACCGCTTCAAACTAATTACCCGTACGGTACGTCCCACAATTTTACTAATTATTACATCCATTCAGCCAAGTTTAGGGAGATTTGCACTTGCACTTAACTTTAAGGTAAAATAACTAATCAGGGTGAACGGGAATGGACGTCTTTTTGTGTTTTCGTGTAAAGGCAGTGTTTCATTAAATCTAATGAAAAGCCTTCGTTTGTACCAGCAAAGTAGAATACTACTTTTCAGTGTGAAATAGTAAAACTAACTACTAATAATTTAATATAATATTTACTAGAAAACATCTATTTTTCACAGCTTCAGGCGTGAAAAATTTATTGTTTTTCTTGTAAATATTTTATTAAATATATTTTGGCATTTTTCTTTTCATAACACCTTTAACCCAATAATATAAATGGTAATATAAATTACACAGTATATTTCATATATAAACCTTGACTCCGAGTTAAGTTGCTTAAAGCATTTGCGTTACTTATATCAGACAATAGTGGACTCGCTAATAAAATACTTAAATATAGATTTTCAACATACAGACACAGAAGAAACATAAATCATCATCGTCATCATTATACCAGCCATTAGAAGTCCACTGTTGGACATAGGCCTAACCAAAAAAGGGGAAATTTTAAATTATCGCGCTACCCATAGCTACCCTATGCATTTGAGCTAAGTGTACCATAGACAGTGGCCTCGAATGGATTTACCGCCATCTGTCGGTTCGGCTTCCAGTAGAAATTAAAAAGATCATTTAAATATTTGTCTTGGATGGGGATCGAACCAACTTATGGTGCACAAGATAGTTAAACTACCATCTGCGTCTTCAAGCCCATTAATTATAGTTAATTATTCACTTTATCATCTATGTTTAATATATAAAGCTGTTATGTTTATTATACATGTGTTAACACGTGTAGTAAAAAAAAATCAACCCTTTTTAAAGGATTTTGCAAACAGACGAACGTAAAATTCGGTATAGTTAAAATTTATGTAGAAAAATAATGCTATGTAGCTATTTTTTATATAAAATGCTATAGAAATACATAAAATTTACTGAAATAATTACAATATACTTATTGTAATGTTAAATGAATGATGTAAAGTCATTAAAAATATATTTTACCAGAAAAATAATTGCACGCCGTTTCTGTGCAGTGACGTAGGTAATCATCAAATTAGTAGCAGAGTTTGGGGTTTGGCTACCAAAAAATATTGTCATTAGTCTGCAGTAGAAGAAAAAACGAAAACGAAAGGAGGATATCATTTGTTGAACTTTAAGACACTTTAAAAGCTCCGAAACTTATGACGAATCATTCTCAATCACGGTATATTTGCATTTTTATGTAACATTATATTTTGTATTGAAATTGATTATACGGAATATAATAAAATATTTAAATTTGAATGCATGCTATTGGAGCAGTAAAACAATGTTTCAGCAATATCGTTTCAACTTCAATATAAATGATTTAATGCTTTTGAGTCACTGAAAGAAAAAAATAAGATATTAATATAATGACTGTACACAGTCAGTATGTATATGAGAACATTATATATGAATATAAAAACATAGGCATGTTTAAGAGAAACTGTGACACATAATGTTAATACTAGAAATGAATATAAGCTCACAGCGCCGGCTCCAAAAAATAAATAATTCATTCAAGGCACCTTATCAGGCTTACCGCTAAATATATTTAACAATCACGTAAAGTAAGTAAGCTTATTTCTAAAGAATATTCTAATATTAAAGATTATATCAATGACTAGCGGGCAGTCCCGGCTTTGCACGGGTAGTCATAAATAGGTACAGATATTTAAGTTATAAGTATGCTAATTAAAACGACCATGAATCACTAAATTAGAAAAATATTGTATGCTTATCTTTAAGCCAACGTAGCTTACACTACGTTGGCTTTGGTAAATGTAGATGGCAACAAAACGTATTGATTTCCATATAGTGCCACATACGATTGCTCTCGTCTAGTTAGTTACTCGATGCGCTGCGTGGCGGCCGCCGCCGGCTTTTATTTTCATTTTAATTTCATGATATCTTTTGAATGGAATGTCAGATTTCAATAATTTAAAAAGTAATCATCAGGTTTTAAGACATTCTTTAATATTAAATTATATATATAGAAAATTTATTAATGGTATGGATAGCACGGTCTGATTTTGATCGGTATTTCTATCAAATTGTTAAATGTAAAAAGTAGTTATAGTGACGTAACTACAATAGTTAGACATATGGTCTTGCAAAGGTTTTTGTTAATATTGATATATGCTATAATATTGTCAAACAGTTTTTGTCCTATCATTAATACACTTCGCAGCGTAGGCTATTAAAGACATTTTATGGAATTTTTTTTACACCTTCGGTTGTTTTTAACAGGAATTTCTAAAGATTTCAATTGTAATCTAGTACTAAATATAGCCTATATTACTCAGTGATAATGTAGTTTTCTATTGAAAAAAGAATTGATAAAATCGGCCCAGTAATTTTGAGTTTATTCATCACATACAAAAATACAAATCTTTCCTTTTTATAATATTATTATTATATTAGTGTAGATAAAACTGCCGCGGGTTGAATTGCTCTAATCTAGCTTTAAGACAACGGTTACGTCAACATCGGTGAGGGTTCCATTAACACTACCTATTAAGTAATAATGGAACTTTTATCAACACCAGTTTTTTTCTGTAGATTCGTCTCTGGTGGCTCGAGTAATGAACCTGCATTAAATATACTTTTAAGACCCGTCTGGTGCCGGCAGGCAGATGACTTCTTTGATCCCGTGGGTCCATTATACAACATTTAGTACTTCATGTATCTGATTTTTTTTAATTTGACGATTCGACGAAAGTGCTTGCAATGGACTTGATTTGATATGCAAGCCAAAATATTTATATCTATAATCATGCATTCATAACAATTGTAACAATAACAATCACACGGGCATTAACAATAGAAACAGTAAAGACATCTTAACACCATAGACATTAAACTCATAAGTCACTTTATTACCCCTCAGATTTAAACCAACCATTTGTAAGCCACAGTATATACGCGTATTGTTATTCCACAATGTGCTGTCGGTGTGTCTCGCGTGGCTGTCACTCGTGTTAATTAAACGTTCTGCCTGCGGTGTATAGTCCACTGGATGCGGCGTAGGCTGCGGGAAGAATGAGGCCGCGCCTCAGACAGCCGGCAACAATGGCTGACGAGCTTGTAGGCTATTTCAAGTCAATAATGCATACATTGCTATAGGTGGTAGAGTCGATTAGTTCTTCCCCCTGCACTTAGTGTTTTAAGAGGCGACGGTGGTACCTAGGTGGCGGTATATTCACCCGAAGCAGTATAGATCTAATGCAACAGGGCTGGGATATGCAGCAGCATTCCAGTCGGGAAGCAATGCTCCACGATTGATACCATGCGTGCTCGTGCGGAAATTATGGGCAGAATTCCCTCATCTTAGAGAAGCCAATGTGGAAATTCTGCGACTGTGAATGAATGGAATTATTTAAGAAATACGTGAAAGATAACATTAATGATAAAACTGTATGGGATTTAATTAAATTACATTACATTTAAGTCTAGGGTATGTTATTGCCAACGCTGGTAAAGATTCGAGTTGCACTAATCACTAGTTATTGATGGAATTTCTTGAAAGTCTTTTTGATGGTATGTGTCATGAACCTGCTGCTAACTGAGTTTTGCAATTCGTCTTATAATAAAGGGTACTGCGACATATGGGTATGGACCTCCTTGCCTAACTTTGCTGAACGGTATATCGCATTAAGCCTTCCAGTTTTAGTCATTGGTATAAATTTTTTGCGGAATCATCACCTGTCCGCATTTCCTGGTTTTCCATAAAACAAATAGGCTGTTGACCGAGCAGGCGAAGGTTTTGAAGCCTTTTAACGTAGTCGTAAATGATAGCCAACAAGATTTTTAACAAGTTTGTCAAGAGACATAAAAACTTCGAGGTGATTTTGCCCATGAGCATGGTATCTTCTTCAAGACACGCTTAGTAGCATTCTAGCAGATGTCAAATAAGAACATAAAAGTTAGTTTTGTCTAGTCTTTCTCAAATTCGTTTAATAATTTTCTTCACATTTTCCATTCACAGCGCACATAATTTTCGCATCAAAAAGTCTGTATTTTACGGTTATTTTGCTCATAAATAGGCAATCAAATCATATGCGACATCTGTGACGTAGTTGAGGAATCATTTATGGACAAGTGTCTGCAAGTATATTCTTTCGATTTCTCATGTACTCCTAAACCTTGTGAACTAAGGTTATTAATGAGGTTAATAATGTGACATACATTATCAAGTACCTACTTACAAATCAGATGTTAGTTGTGAGTCGACGAGAGAAATAGAAGAAAGTGCTATATCCAGGCGATCAACCTTTGTTCTTTGTAACGAGGTCTAAATCGTTCAGCTCGATAGTGTAGCTTTTAAAATTATCAGCAGCCTTTGAAGTATGCGTATCCAGTGTGGCTAATGTCTGCACGTCAGTCAGGTTAATTAAATGTCACGCCGCCGGCGCGTCGGACGAGGATTTCAAATGGATCAGACCGGAGTGACAATTGCTGAAAAGCCTGTTTTAACTTTAAATTTGAATGGTTATATGGTTATTGGTAATTTCTAGATTTTGCGTGAATGAAGGAAAAGTCATACATAAATACATCACGCCTGTGTCTCATCGGGCTGGTAGAGACGATTGATATGCCTCTCATGCTTTCCTTACTCGCATTAGTCCTTTCATACACGCACGTCTATTCTTGGTACTGCTGACCTGGCTCTTCTTTAATACCTCTTTTACCTGGTAAAAATATATTCGCCTAGATCATCCTATCCATTCTATATATTTGTGCAGTCATTCTATTTTCATACATCCTTTCTACATGTCAAAACAATCTTAAGATTCCCTTCTCTAGATATTTATATCATAACATCATCTTTTACACCATTTTGTAAAGTTCCCTTGAAATATTTTATCATTATTTAGTGTACATACAAATATTTCTTATGAAAAAAAGTAAATATAAAACACTGTGATATGAAAAAATATATTTACGAGTATATCATTTTATTGTAGTGTAGAGATGTTTCAGGAGGTCAAGGAAAGATAATTTTTTATCCTATTATCGGCTCCATTAGACATAGACCATTGGGCTCATTAAAATAAAAGTGATCACCAAAAAAGATACTAATCCATGAATTGGGGTCTAGTTAAAAAAATTATAAAGACGATTGACCTCTCGCAATAAGACGACACGTTTACTAGACTTTCGCAAGCACAAACAAGTATGTTAGAATTCTGAACACTTGCAAACGGTATAAAACCAGTCGAAGACAATAAACTTGCGCTAACTACCTAACTAACTTACTACTTTCAATAGCAAATTACTTGATTCCACAAATTGCAATCGTATTTCAATTCCACCATCCAATTATTAACTGACGCACACATCCAAACAACTACCGTACGCAAAGTCTACAGAATGGAACTTTAAATTAACGTTATAATGTAGCCTTTTAATTTGAAAATTAATATGGTGTCATATCCAGCCCAATGAATTCAATACCGGGCGTGTCTGTGTGTGCGAGCGTACGTGTTACATGTATACTTGGTTGTGTTTGTGTGCAGTTTTTCCGTAATTGGTTTTCGATATAAACTGGCAACATATACGCGGCTGGGGCTTACATTTGTTTGCTGTTCAATGCACGTGGATCTCTTGGCTTTATACGGATTTTGTTGCGTTTATGTCCATTTCGATAATGAGGATGCAGTTTTTAACTTGGGCACTAAATATCTTTTAATAATGTTTATATCTTTGCCGTGAAGTGCCGGCAGAGTAGAATAGTAACTCCCTTGTACCAGGTGATTCAGGCAATTCAGCCAAAAACAACAGATGGCGATATATCAATACGAAATAGTGTAGCTTAAATGCTCAGGGCGGGGATGCAGCAGAATTCATTACGCAAAAGCTGCGCTCTGCAATTGCCAATGCGCTTGCCCAGCTAGCTCAAATGTTATGTATATACATTATTCTATATATATATATATATATATATATATATATATATATATATGTGTATAAATTGAGGTAATCTTAACGAAATTTTATTAATACCGATCCTTATTTCAGTTATATCTGTCTAAAAGTTCGACTCAGTTACAAAGATACACACACACACATATACAAATTTAGAGCGTGTAAAATATAATACTAAGCATCAATACCTAATAGATTTTTTTGTGAAAACTCAAAAAGCAGTAAAAAATAAATAGACAGGAACTATTTTACTTTAGAGTTAGTAATGGTCAAACATTGGTTAGGCCGCGAGGTACCGGCAGTGTAGAATAGTACATCACCAGGTGTCGTAAGAGGCGACTAAGGTACCAGAACCTACAGATGACGATATATACATCCGAAACAGTGCAACTCTAATGCTTAGCGCGGGGGTGGGCAACAGGATCGATTTCGCGAAAGTTGCGCTCTGCGATTGCCAGCACCCTTGCCCTGCGCGGCAAATACCTTTTTCCTTGGAGAGGCCTATGTCCAGCAGTGGACTTACAATGGCTGGTATGATGATGATGTTTAAACATTGGTTTGACAGAACATTGTTCCTGTCCTAAGGAATGTAGTGTCGAACAATAAAGATCCGTTGAAGCAATTCTGTTAGTATATATCTTTTTATTAAATGACGGTGTATTACAGCGATTTGAGAGTATTTGGGGTGAACAAATTTGCAGCTAAAAGTTTCGTATGTCGGGTTCGGATTGACACACACACACACATATATATATACGTATATATAAGACAATTAACTATATTTTAATCTGAAGTAAAATAAAACGATTTTGTTTCTCAGTAAATAAAGATAGCAATTTTATTTGAGTATATCGAGTAGATATAACACTATCATATAATATTTACAGAACTATCTAAAAATCTTACCTGTAAATAAAGAAACGACAGTTAAAGTTTATAATTATCATCTCTTGATTTATAAAACTTAGTATTAATTAATTAAATTAAAAGAAAATTATAATAACATTTTATGAACATAACATATTTGTCTTTGACAATGACAGCTCGATTGACGCGACACGCTAACGGTGCGCGCGCAGAAATATATTATTAAGTTCAAATCAATGACTTGTATTCGATATTTATAATGGTCTAAGGAATTCATAAAATTCAATTTCTTTACGTGCTCATTTCGTAAAACGTCTAGCCCGTCACTGAGGCAAGTCAAGAAATCTCTTTAAAAACAGTTCCTCTAAAATAATTCGGGAACTAAAAACCCCTGACGTATCTGAAATTTGTTTCCGTTCGCGAAGTCAAATGCTATTAAAAGTTTTAATGACTTGAGCATTCTTTTGGAGCTCTGTTCGAAGTGGTATTAATTAAAAAAGAGTACTCGGATCAGGCGCTCTCAGAGTTGAGCTCGGTTGTGGGTGGGATACGGAAGCAGAGGTCGGCCAACACAGTGCGTATTATGTTGCTCAATTTTGATTTTATATCTGTCCTTGGTCTAATCTACGTTCTACATTCTAGGTCAGCGTGCATTGGTTTGATCTCGCCTGAAGTCTAAGACAATTTGGATTTTAGTAAATATTAAATTTAATATAAAATGTAACATTTGTTACATATACTTATGTATTTGAGTATGATATGTGTAATTGCAGTTAGTTTAAGGTGCTTCAATGAACACTGCGATTTATATATACAAAAAAAAACGAAATATAACAGTATTTTTATAAATGCGTTATTAAGCGTATTTATGAAAATACGCTCAATAGCGCAGATGGTAGTGTAATATCTTGTGTCCAAATTGTCGTAGGTTTGAACCCCATCTAAGACAAATGTTTATATATTTAGTATTATTCTTAGTTCTATTAGTCGTAGTTAGTCTGTTCAATAGTTTAGAAGTTTATCCAGGACGAATACCGTGACACGACATTTTTTTATTATCATATCAGCCATTGGAAGTCCCCTGCTGGATGTAGCCCTCCCCTAGGATGGCGAAAGTTTGCCTATAATGGCCGCGTTGGGCAAGCGTGTAGGCAATCGCAGAGCGTAGATTTTCCGACGGGAATGCTCATCTTTGCTCTGTGCATTTGTGCTACCCTGTTTTGAATGGATACACCCAGTACAGGGGAAGGTACTATTCTGCTTTGTCAGTACCTCACGGCACATTATTATTTATACATGATAACAGTATTGTATCCTACTAATATTGTAAATGCAAAAGTTTTGTATATGTGGATGGATGACTTTTTTCACGCTGGAACTGCTACAAATATGTGGAAAGCTATAAAGAATATTGATAGTCTCAAGTGACAAATACATTAATATGATATTTTATTTTCCAAAAATGGGTACCGTGCGATAGAGATCTAAATTATTATTTTTGTTTAATGTTTCAGAAAATTTTTTGACAGTTATTAAAAAACGATATATACTTATACCCAAAATAACAAGAGCTCTATTACTTTTAAACGTTTCATACATAGAAAATACGGAATTAAATTTAAAATAAATTTACTAGAAAATATTAACTTATTTTATAGCCTTCCTTACTGTGTGTCTCACACAATCAGATTCTTCTTCATACGTTACTTACACAAGCACTAGATTTAGTTACATTAAGCCAATTTAGGTACAAGGTAGGATATCTAACTGGATTTTACTGGCTGGGAAACTATGTCACAGCCAGTTTGTGACTACGATTCCGTGTGCAAGTAAGAGAATGAAAATGAGAGATATTTTTTTTGTTGTTAAGGTATTTTTATCAATTATAATTTAAAAAATGTATATCAAGTTTAGTTTTTAAGCAATTGCTATTTTTTAATAGTTTTATAAAAAAAATCCTTAGGTAATTTGCAAGCGAAGAGAAGTATATTTCTTTTTATGCTTTGACTGGCTCGATGGTGCATTTGTTAGTCTTTATTGTGCGCTAACCCCTGACGGGTTCAATCCTCATTCATAACTAATATAAAAAATTTGAATTATTATATAAATAGGGTTTAAGCATTTTACTTGGTACCTATGTTGTCTAATATCCGTAACTCAAGAGATTTAAGTACAGTAATACCCCGCTTTACGCGACCCCATTATGCGCGGTTTCACTATAACGCGAATTTCAAATTTCGTGCTCAAATGCCTCGCATTACGCGAAAAAGTGCGTATAAACATAATGTAGTCATCAACGTCTCTATGGTCGCGGAATTCCCGCTTCCTCTGAGCATTCTGTTTGAAGAATAGGGAATTCCCCGTCCTTCGACTTTGTTCTATGGGGATTCCCTCGTTCGTTTCGTTTGTTCCGTCATGTTTAGTTCGGCTGATGTATAGATAGTAGATGTATTTTTCCGTAAAAAATAATTAATAGTAACTATGTAATGCCTAGAGTGTTCTTAGAATTAAAGTGATTGATTAAAATGATTCGTGTTTTTTTGTATTAAATTTTGGCTATGTTTAATCATAAACCTCGCTGTAACTTGTCTCTTAGTCAGGTCGAAAGCTGACAAATGTTTGTGCGTGTAATCATTGCGTTAATCGTAGTGTTTGTGTAAATTGCAACCTTATAATTTTTTCGAGTAACTTCAAAATGGGGCTGAACAATAGCTATTGTTTTTCAAATACTAATTCAAAAATCACTATTCAAATAACATCTCATACACTCTCCTGATTCTGATGTAAGTCCTATAAAGCACTTTACGGACATCAAACAATAGATGAATCACTAATAATATTACAAAAATACATATTTTTAATACCCAGACCCAGAACAAACACAAATATCATCATACAAATGTCCTTAATAATAATAATAACTTTATTCAACAACAAAAACGAAACTTATACTAAAATACACTTTGATATTTTAGTACCTAAACTAGGTCTAGCCTGTTCTTATAGGCACCTATGTTCTGTAGTGTGCATGTAGGTGTGAATGTGTGTATATAGGGTCTAATATAATACAAGGTTTGTTAATACAACATATTATTTACGAATATATATTACATAAATACATAGAATATGAAGCTATACTGTGTATATACAACATACATAAACAATAATAGTAACAATATATATAGTCTAGTCTAGCATAATATTGTTAGAAATTCCTCTGTCTTGTTGTAGCCATTCCCTTGCTGTTGTTTTGCAAGTGTGTTTATTCATGTCATGAATATTTATTTCATGGTTAATTTTATTATAAATAAATGGTCCTGCAAAATTTGAAAATCGCTGTGCGAACCGTGTATGACATGGCTGATGTATATTTTGGAAATCCACGTACCTTCGTCTACTATGAGTTAGTTTATTTTCAGGTTTACATAGTTTATGCTGTTTGAGAATAAGTTCTTGGTAGTACAATTATCTCACTGTTAAAACCTTGGTGGGAATAACTACCATCTGCGCCATCGGTTTGCATAATTATTCCTTATTTAAGGCTTTCTAGGCTACACTTATAAATCTTATATCTTTTGTATGTTAAATTTGTAGGTATAATGTCGATAAAATCACGATCAATCAATCTCCCACTTAACCAAGGAACATGAATCGTTTATTGGCAGAGAGATCTTAAAACAGCCTTCTAACTTAGAGTGTTTCCAGGGAAATAAATATTTTAAGTCGAGAAATAGAAAGGCGGAAAACAGATTTTCCCCGTATTACTTAACCCAAATTGGATAAGCGTTAATAATTTCAGCATCCCCGAAAAGGTCCTATTGAATATTGATTACTATAGGGCAATTAGCCAAAACTCGCGGAAATAACACAAAACAAAACAACAAAAGGCAATGTAAATAAAAATATATTCGCGACACAACAGAAACGCCTACATCAAGATGATTAAAGGCACCGTGAGTCCTCATTTTTTTACGTCGGAAAGAATAAACAAAGTCTACTTCGCGTTCAATCTGTCGCATTTTCTTTGTCCACTCAGTGCGGCCATAAAAGCAGCGAGGGATATCTGCAGATGGCTCTTCAATAAGTTCCGTTTCCTTCAAAAAAAAAAATAAAATTAACACATGTAAAGAAAATATATATTGATTCCATCGGGATCGTCGTTTTGCGATTTTGTAGCATTATGATTCACTAGCAGTATCACGCCATTTTATACGTGTTAAATTGTAAAACTTCTACCCCTTTGAATGGATGATATTCGTAAAAATATTTTATACATGTTACACTTTCAATGAAAAACTTTTACACTGATTTTCATTCGATAAACTTATAACTAACAGCTTAGTGTCGTACTGACTTTGCACCTTTCTGGTTTATTTTAGGTCCTTATAACCTGGCCCTTCTTTAATATCTCTTCTACCTGATTAAGTTTTATTCGCCTAGATCCACTTATACCAATTATTTCCTTTTCTTTCATTATTTTTGTGCAGTCATTTTACTTTCATCCATTCTTTCTACATGTTAAAACCATTTGAACATTCTTTTTTCTATTGTTGTTACAATGTAATCTTCTACATCACATCGATCTCTTATCACAATATTCTTTAATCTATCTCTCAAACTCACAGCATATATACTTCGGAGTGCTTTCAACAGCATTTATTCTTGCGTACTTCTTCTGTCATACCCAAAATTCACTATCATAGGTCAGAGTTGGAACCAACGCACCTTTATAAACAGTCGGGCCCTTTAAACACATTTTGTTACCAATTAATTGAGTTGATAATTGATCGGGGTTTTTTGTCATATTTGTATGGGTTGGTTCAGACATGGCTTTACTAGAATTTAGTAGGTTACTAAATCATTTTACTTGATATATCTACACTTGGTTGGTTAAACCCAGTAAAAAGAGCTTCGTACACACCGCTTTAATAATTCAGTACATATTTAAGGTATAATACGGACAAATATAAATCATCTCTTGGTACTTAATATGTAAATGTACACAAGCCCAATCCATGAACGATAGTACAGTCAGCTGTGTTAAGTGCCCGCCAGCTACATTGCCCAATAACCTGAAAATGCAGCCCATTACCCGCGCACTCTGTAGCCGAGCAACCAGCGATACTTTCTCAGATGCCACTCACTATCTCCGCTTTTGTAAAGGCTCCTTTCAGAGACCCGGGGCCGAGGAGAGAATTGGACGGGCAAACCCAATTACTGTGGACGGCAACCCAGGTCTTTACTTATTCAGTACACAGCTCACTAAAACTCAGTTTTCATCGATGGCTTTGAATCTAAATTTATACACAGAGAGATAGTAATCGCGTTTGGTTGATTTGGGAAGCGTTGAGCTACAAAACTGACGCGTGTTCAATCTCTGGGTTGATATAATGACCGTAGGTGACCAAGGTTACTCTAAATATTTTTGTGAGTTCTTCGATCGTACTCTAGGCAAAGCGTGAGGGGCCATTACGATGAGCTGGTGACGTTTGTTCGGACTGTCCTGATTGCTTAAGAAACTGGTTAAGGTCAACCAGTAAAACGCAAACTGTTTAACATTTAAAAAGATAGATTTCAATTTCGTAAAAAGTTGATGTTGAATAACCTTTAATTTTTTATATTAGATATTCATAGATAGTGTTGATTAGATGCCAAAAGCAATAGGTATTTTTTGGGTATTGATGCTGGAATCAAAAGATATTTTAATTTAATATTTTACAAATACTAGTCACTTTCTTAGCCAAGAGGTACTGGCGGAGTAGTAGAATAATATAGATGACGCTGAGTCACTTTCTTTATAATAAATCTAATCAGCTCAAACGATGGAAACAGAATGTAATTTTGGTATTATCTTGTTACGCTGATCGCCGTCAATGTGGTGTGTTATTGCCATCTCAGTAGTCATGAGATTGGACCGCAAGAAAGGCTTAGAGAGGATAGGACGTCTTACTGTGAGTTTTAGAAAAAATCCTATATCATTTATTTCTATTCAATCGTTAAGAGTCTAAATCTCTGACCATTTTACGACGTCGTCGTGACGTCATCATTGCAGACCAATAATTTGTATAGTCTAGATAACAAGCATGATCGTAGACTTAACTTTTGCAAGTGGTATTAAATTCACGGTTTTGGTAGATCTTTTCTCATGCCTGTCCCGCTGGTGGGACGTGGTGGCAATCGCAGAGCGTAACTTTGCTACAAAAATACTGCTATACAGAAGAAACACAGTCAATATTTATGACGACTCGTACAGGGAGGTACTCTTCTATACCGAAACTCTTCACTTGCGCATAGCCAAGCTTGTAACTTGAACTCAGTAATTGCATTACCTTTTTTACACTTCAAACCTGAACACAGCAATGTGAACTGATATTTCGCGGTAGAAATTGATAAATTTAGGTACCAATACAGACGCCCATTATTCGATTTATGTATACTCGTATTAAGTCAGGAACTTCATTAAGGTTTTCATTTACGATAAATGAAAACAGATAAACACGCAAGTGAACAGATCAATTTGAAGGAACAGAGTAACAATACACCTCCAGGCGGGTACCGACCGGTATTTGCTATGGCGCGTGTGTAACTACAAATTAAATGGATAATACAACCCATTACAGGGTCTAACTGTTTATCTACTCGTACTTTCAGTGTTTTAGGGATGCGTTTCTTTTATGAGGTCCTACTGTAACTGTTCATATATGGGTTTCATCATTTAATGTGCTGATTAATGAGGATATTTTTTAATTTATGTGCTTTCTCTGCGTAGATTTAAGTAGTTTCATTTTAGTTTCATCACCAACCACCAAACCAACAAAACCAATTTCAATTGGAGTACCGGTAGAATACAATAGTAGTATCCTCTAACCAGGCGTCATAAGAGACGACTGAAGTACCGGAAACAACAAATACCGTTATCTGAAATTGTGTAGCTCAAATGCGTATAGCGGGGATGGATACAAGCATTCCCGTCTCTTAGCTACGCTCTCCAATTGCTACCATTCTTTTCCGCTTCGGATGGTTATATCGCCACCTGTCGGTTTTAGTACCTCAGTCGTCCCTTACGACATCTGGTACAGAAGGAAGAGGTACTTTTCTACTCTGCCGATAATAGTATCGGCAGAGTAGAAAAACTACAAACGTTTTTCACGATTTAATATTTATTTAGTGGATAAAATTTAAGTTTTAGTTGCAAGAATACAACATACTGTAAAATGGGACAATGGTTTCTCCTCCAGTGTTACGTGACATAAAAAGCGAAAACCGGAAACCGGTACAGAAATAAAGATGGCGGTATATTCATCCTTAACAGAATAACTTAAATGAAACTTTCCCCGATGCAAAGTTACGAAGTTCTACGATGGCCAACACGCTTGCACTGCGTGACAATAAGACGCGAAACCTACTTGGATTAGATTTAATAGATTTCATTGAAAATAGGGAGCGTTAAGCCATATTTACGTAAGTTTACGTTTAGTCAGAATTACGCAGGTATTGGTTGCATTCCAGCAAAATAGCACATGTAATCCACTAGCTATTCGCAGATTATGTGCGCACAATCGCCACTAACCAGCTATATAAAAATTAGACAATAATAACTCTTATTACATTATATTATAGTATATATATATATATATATATATATATATACCTCAGTTATGCCGTGAGGAATGGGCAGAGTAAAATAGTACCTCCTTCTGTATCAGGTGTCGTAAGAGGCGACTAAGGTCCCAGAACCAAGAGAAGGCGGTATATCGATCCGAATCAGTGTAGCTTAAATGCACTGCGCTCTGCGATTGCCCACACACTTGCCCAGCCCTTGCTTTGGCAATCTTGAAAACGATCGCCGTAAGGTTGCCAAAACGTTAAACGAGAAATATGTTTAAGTTAAATAAACCACGTTTTAAAGCCGATAAAAGAGCATTTATAATATAGATTAAATCAATTGCCGTTGGGTACTGGCAAATTAAACCAAACGCTTCTTTTACAAGGTGTAGTAAGTGCCGATTGAAGTACCAGAACTGACAGATGGTGATAAATCCACTTAAAACAGCGTTGCTCAATGCAACAGGGCAGGGATGGGCTGCAGCATTTACCACTACGCCTGTCCATGTCCAGCAATGGACGTTCAAACTGTAGTGATGACGATAAATCAAACTTAGAGAGCTATATTCTATAATTTAGTATATATTCATGGTAAATGTCTTAGTTACTATGACAGCATATGTCGACGGGCCCGTTGGCGCAAATGGCAGCGATCCTATCTCAAAGGTCATAGGTTCGATCCCCACCCAGGACAAATATGTATATAATGATATTTGTGTTTTTCCACCCAGAATATCACTATAGCGATACTAATTTTTGTGACTTTAAGATGTTATTTCACATTAACCATTAACTTCACTGCCTCTCTCCTTTCAAACCAGAACACAGCAATGCAGACACTGCTATTTAATGGTAGAAATAAGTGAGAGTAAGGTTCCAATGAAGACAACTTATATATAAGGTCTACTTCATGTGAGAAATATTTATAGAATACATACAACTTATATTTTATATATCTAAGATAAACTAAAAGGAAACTAAGGTAGTGTTAGTCGACGTCATATAGCGAGTTTATTTAGTTATGTCTATAGCAAGTTGCATGTTCTTTTCAGCGCTTTAAAGTATAAAGGAGTCCGTGTAGCCCGTCAGCGCTTCCTAGCCATTACAAGCTGAATTCACCGCTAACCAGAATGGCGGAGCTAAGGCTAAAGTGGTTTATTAATATACACACTACATCTTAGTACCTCCCTCTGTACCAGGTGTCGTAAGAGACGACTAACGCAACAAAACCGTCAGATAGCGGTATATCCATGCAAAAAAATTAGCTCAAATGTACGGGGCGGAGATGGGCAGCAGTTTTCATAACGGGGTTGCTGTTGCGCATCCCCACCTCGTGCTACGGCAACTGGTACAGGGGGAGGTATTCTTCTTCTCTGCCGGATGTACATAAAATAAGTTTCAAATTTATCTCGAATATATATCTCGCGGACAAAAGCTAACTATCTCGGAGAGCCGTGTGTGAATACAATAAGACAGGTTCGCCCCCCGGCGCCGTCCGGGCCAGGTTAATAATGTGGACAGCCCAGTTTCATAAGCCAACGTCTCGCTGCCGGATGACATTCCCCACTAGATCGCAGCGCCGGTACAGCGTTGTCTTGAATACGCGAGTAATTGAACCTATACCGGCAGGTGAGCTGGTATAGGCCGCAGAATATTGTCTAGGTTCCTTGCAAGCGTTTATGAAACTGACAGATTCGTTGCCTGTGAATATAGATGCCTTAACCTAAAAAACATGAGATAGATCTATTACAAAAGTCTTCTGTTTTTGTAGCACACTCTCACCTGCTTCTACATCCAAATAGCAGTGTTTGCCTACCTATTAGAACCTACCTATACTTACGGGATAATGTTACATAATATCTTCATATCACAAGATTGGTCACGCTCTAGTAATATCCTTGTGATAAAACAAACCTCTATCGGCTGCGGTGACGCTTACTATCACGCAAAGTGTATACTTATTTAACCACCTAAATTAATAAAAATAAATCTCCTGTAGTAACAGTAGATTCTAGATAAGAGATTGTATCTCAAGACTTTATCATAGCCATAGCAAGCGTATATATACCAAGGACAAACATTCATATGATGAATATTTATATTTGTTCTGCGTCTGGGTGTTAAATATGTATTGAAGTATTATATAATATATGTGTTACGGATCACGGAAAACAGATGTATTACAAATATCTACCAATCAATCATACAAATAACACCAAAATATTCTTTAAACAAATATTTGTTCTGATTGGCGATCCAACCCGACTACCTCGCACGCACAAGATAGGATTACTATCATATGAGCCATCGGATCCGTCAAAAATTCCTAAATAACAAACTGAAATTTCATATAAAAAAAATAAATATAATCTATTTACCGCACACCACTTCAACATCCAATAACACTCCTTTAAACCTGCAAAATAAATAAGATTCAACCGACCTCGCGTTTTCTTCCTTTTTCATAAAGGGATCCGATGCAAATTCAATAGGGACTTTAAAAATTCATAGAAACAATTTCCTGAAGGAAATATTCCGTCTAATATTTCCCGGTATACAAATATAGGGTCCAATAAAAAGTAATTAAAGTCTTTCTGAGTCAGCGGATTTTGTCACGAACTTAAGTCAGCTTACTCATGGATGTGGCATGTATAAATTAAGCGTTTCATAAAACATACATTCTTAGATAAATATTAGAATGGACTTAAAAGCTTTACTCGAATGCGAGCTTTGGAATTTGTGACAGATTCCTTCTACAATTAATTAAGAGTTGCACATACATATATTATTAATTTATATTTAAAAAGTTGCCTTTGTTAGAACGTGAAAATAACATTTAATATTACATTGTAAAATATAAAATTAGAAGCAATAAAACTTTATAATATCATTTTTTTAAGCTTTTTCTGATAGATAATTAGCTTTCTTGAATCCCAATTAAAATTATTATGATATAGGTCCTTTCGGGACACTAAAAAATTAATGAGCGATGAGATTTAACACTAAGTATATTTTTTTTTCATATATTTGCTTAATCATAAACTGCAAATCACAGAAATTAGTTTCACGATAGGAATGCTGCTATCTCCCGCCCTGTTATGTTTGACCGCCGTATATCGGTTTATCTAATTAACCGCGTGATACTGGCAGACTAGAATAGTACCTCCACCAGTAACTGGTGTCGTAAGAGGTGACTGAGGTACTAAAGCCGACAAATTGACGGTATATCCATCCGTAACTCAAGTGTAGCTCAAATGTACGGGACGGGGATGGGCAGCAGTCTCCCCGTCGCGAAGTTACGCTCTGCGATTGTCAGCACGCTGCCCCAGCGTGGCAGTGGACTCCAATGGCTGATATGATATTGGTTTCGATAATTCACGAAATATGGTTTAACTGGTCCATCCATGACAACAGTTTTTTAATCGTATTAAATACTCGTTTACGTCTATTGCAAATATGTCACTATCATTATTAAAATAAAGCTTATTCGTAGCACAAACAGTTCAACTTACATTTAAACACAATTTTACTGACAAACATTTTGCTGATGAAACAATAATATTTGTCGCGAGGCCGATGTTGATTCAGCCGTCGTTATTTTTTTATTTCCACGCCAGTTAAAAATTTGCATTAAAAACAGAGGCCAACCGATTAAGGTTGGTAAATATTGGAATAAATACGGGGCACGGTTTTTTTTCATTTATACTATATGTTTTTGCAAATGTACGTATGTTAACAACAAGCGGTGCCCCGCGGTTTCATTAGCGTTAAGTTGTAAAACTTTCATACAAACGTCGCATTTTAGACATCCCTAAGGGATGACCTGTGCAAACAATATTTAACACATGTTTCATTCAATGAAAAAACTATATATTTAATTTCATTAGAATAACTTAAAAAAATAGCATACTAACTTTGCACTCTCATTTTACCTCTTTAGGGGGTGAATTTTGAAAAGGTACCCTTGTGCAAATTTTCAAGTTTCTAACCCTTATAGTTCAGACCCTTTGTTGATATAACTGTCAGTCAGTTGGACAGATTCTTCTTGTATATATTTATGGCTGAATATAAAGTACTTGTGAGTGGGTTTATAATAAACTTATCTCTGTAGAAAGGGGTTGTCTTTATATATATATAAAACGTTTTCACGTTGTTTGTCCGGTATGAACTTTTTTTTATTGTGTACATATAATTTGATTCAACTTGATCTCAAATACATATTCGTAATATTTTTCGTGATAAATATATATAATTAAGAATTGTCCTGACAACGAATATTAAAAAATAAATCCGTGGCATTTATATTGTGCCGATTTGAATTTAAAATTTTCTCTTGTGTTGCATGGAAAAAAGAAATAATGAAGGTAATAATAATAAATCCTTTGTCAAGCAATGGTCTCTGTCAGACCAGTTTAAGGAAGCCTTAAAAAATATTTCAGGTAAGAGTTTGAATTATGGGCTTTTATGCGTTCATTTACATCAATTCCAAAAGGTCTATAAAATTACTATCTTTGTGTTGTTGTAGTTTTCAACGAATTGTGCAATATGTTAAATTACTCTTATGATATCATAGGGTCATCAGGGTTATCAGTATTTTTAATATAATCGAATTTAGTATCTACCTGTTACGGAAATATCATTGTTTTCATTTATTTGTTTTTTGAAGATTCGAGAGTGCTTGTAATGGGAAAATGTAAATAAAGTATATTTTGAGTTTGAGGGTTTTTTTAAGTATTGTATGAAATTAGAGGTATTGAAGATAATAATTATTATTATTTTGTCTAAAGCAATGGTGTATTTTGCTAGTCCACTTAATATCTCAACCATGTGTCGTTTCTGGGTAAACTATATATATCTTTATCTATCTATATAAATATATATACGGCACATGTTTGATATAGCTCTTAAAGTAGACAGCCACTTTATTATACTCGTAGAATAAATAGTTCGAAAAGTTTTCTCTAGAACAAAAGCATTGTAATATAAATACCAAAAAATGTAATTCTAAAGCTAAATTGACAGCCTCATCCCCAAAACAACTATGTACACAACAAATTCTACCAGACAACTTTTGGGTTAAAAGCATTCATAATAACTAAGAGGTCGAATGGGATGTACTCCGTGTTTTAAATATAGTTGTAATATATAGAATCCAGAGGTTGTTTGTATTGAAACCTCAGTCTCCTACTTATATCGCCAAATAGGAGTGTTCGCAATGCTGTGTTCTGGTTTGAAGGATGAGAGAGGCAGTGAAATTATTGGGTAAATGTGACATAATATCTTCAAGTCACAAGGTTGACTACGCTAGTAGGTAAGGCTTAAGCCATCCTTATGACATTACGAGCGTTTATAAGTTGCGGTGAAGTTACTGTTATGTAATATATATGAAATATATTTTTTACATAAGAAGGTAATTTAAATTTGTTTAATTTATTATTTAACATTTTGGTTACTTTGCATCAACCGTTCTCAAGATTAATAAAAGATGTAACCGTAGGGTAACCAAAACTATTAAAAAAAATTAAAAAACTATAGAGATACTCGAATATTTGACGGGTCCGATGGCGCAGATGGTAGAGCGATCTTTAGCGCCAAGGATCGTAGGTTTGATTTCTACCTAGAGCAAATATTTAAATGATTATATTTGTATTTTTTAGGTTTCTGGGTGTTAAATATATGCGTGTAAGTAGTATATATTGTGGAACACAAGTGAGATGTTGTGGAAATTTATTGTTATTTGAACCGAGTTTAAAAGCCCTTTAAGAGTATAATTGTATTAGCAGAATAAAATTTTAAATCAGAAGTTCTATAAGATCGACTTTTATCGGACGAAAAAAAAATAAAATGTGGACGCATCCATTGTTCCTAAGCATTGTCGCAAGGGATTTGCCGCGGCCGAACGCAAAGTTGGCTGAATGTGCCGATGCCTCAACTATTATTGAGCCCGGATCGGGGCCGAATTTCCCGGCCCACGCCCGCCTTCCGAGTTTTCCGACTCGGTCCGAATTTTACCCCGGGTACTTGTCACGTCACTATTATACGGGCTTTTTGGGGGTTGGGTCGTTTAGTTGAATTAAGTTGTTAGAAATTGATGGGCAACATACCCATTTCATTAAAATCTTATCAGTGACGAAATATGACTTTTTAATGTTAACATCATCATCATATCAGCTATAGAAAGTACACTCTTGGACATAGACCTCCTTAAGATAGGGGGATTTTGCTAATAATTGCCACGCAGAGTAGGCGTGGTGGTAATGCAGAGTGCTTCATAGCGTCAAGGATGCTGCTGCCCATCTTCACTTTGTTCTATTTAAGCTGCGCTGTGAATACTTTAGTCGCCCCTTACGGCACCTGGAACAGAATGAGGTACTATTCTATTTCGCCGCAATCCTAAGACTTCAATTTATATAGATAAATGTTATGTATATATGTGTACAAGAATACATATTATTATATTTTCTAACATTTAAGCGTTCACTTATAATACAGATTTTTATTAACGGCTGTAAGTCGTGGCTTATTCAACTTTTTTCTTCATTTTTCTACTCGACATTTCGCTGTGAAAGAACACAAAATAAAATAACGAATTTAAGACGTGTTGACGTATGAAGTTATTTAACAACAATTAATATAACTTACTTCCTTGCTACCGTGACATTAACATAGACCGAGATACACGTTTGAGATTAGCTGAATTAGACATTCTATCAAACTCCATTTAATATATATAATAATTAAATAGTGCGCGTCCTTTATAAGTACATCTAAATGTAAGTCTGATATAATTGCTAAAATCATTTCAATTACTCTAACCTCAGTTTTGGTAATATCATTTCATATTGAATTCGATTCTGGACGAAACATTTTTAGACAGAAAGAAATAAGACATTCAAAAGAGGTATTTATTAAAATACCGCTGGGTACCGATAGATTGCCGTGAGGTACCGGTAGAGTAGAATAGCACCTCCCACTGCACCAGGTTTCGTAAAAGGCGACTAAGGTATGCTATATACTGCATAGGGAGGGCATGAGGAGCAGTATCCCCGTCGCGAAAGCTGCACTCTGTAATTGCCAACACGCTTGCCTAGCGCGGCAATTATGGGCAAAAAACCTCCTTTCTTGAAGAGGCCTATGTCTAGCAATGGACTTTCAATTGCTGGTATGATGATCCTTTGAAATTATGATGAAGCTCTTTTAGTTGTTTAATTAACATAAAGTACACTTCAATAAAAAAATCACCTGCATCGGTACTCTCCACTATTTTTATCCTCAAATAGTAATGTTCGCATTGTTATGTTCGGGCTTAAAGGGTAAGAGAAGCAGTGAAATTACTGGGTAATGTGACATAAGATCAACAAGTTTGGCAACGCGCTAGATAGCCTTGTGACTATAGACTGCAGTAATTAATAAGCTATTTATATAGATTGTATTTTTGTTTGTCCACCTATTTCAAACGTAACCAATTGACTGAGTCTCGTTCATGAACTGCAACATATTAACGCATACATTTTTAATCAGCATTAGGATTTAGCTTCAATAAATAGAATCACATAAAAATAATTAATTATTCAATAGGTTTGACTAACTATACGTTGAACGGAATATTAAACACAGCAGTGTAACTTTCAAATATTCAAACAGACATTTACGCATACTAGTTATTATGATAATCGAAATCATGAACAACATTGTGACTGATAAAATGAGTTAATTGCGAATATACTGCGGACTGACCGCAACTCGTACGGTGAACCTGTTTAAATAATTACATACATAATTACGTTAGGTACCGGCAGAGTTGAATAGTACCTCACCCTGTAACAAGTGTCGTGAGAGCCGACTGAGGTACCAGAACCGGACACTTCGGCGACACTTTGGCGGTAAAAATAGATGAGAGTGAGGTACCAATGTAGACAACCTTTGTAGGAGGATGTGAATTGGTACCTCAATAAATAAATAAATATATGCGGCTTGTTTTTAGCGCGATTTTGCCATTCTACTTAGATTATCTGTTCGCGTTGTGGTTTTACTCTCCTGAATATATGCCACGTTTATTTATTTTACACATATATTGCCTGCACCACTATATATATATTTTTTTCAGTTTTGTGTAATGGTTGACTAGAAGATAATGCCATCTGGCATTAAGTCCGCCATTTGTACATTTTGTAACATTTTGCGCAATAAAGTTAAATAAATAAATAAAATATAATAAATAGTAAATTCTTTTACAGAGTAGTTTGAATGAAGTACTGCTTTGTCAATGTCGTTTATTTTGTTGCAGATCCAGAAAGCTTCCTCAATGACAGAAACTCTTCAAAGGTAAGCCTTATTTCCATTGTGATATCATAGATATCCCGGAACGCCGATCACGTTAACTGTCAAGCAAATGACGGCTATGTGAATAGAAATAAGGTTATATATAGGGCTCTTTGCACATAACTACCGTGTTTTGTCGCCAGTACGCCACCTAGTGCAGTGGGAGGTACTATTCCATTTTGCCGGTAAATCACGGCAAAATGTTTATTATGTTTTTTAAATATTTTAATTTTCGTCCCAGGTTCCTTCATTTTCGCAAGCTTCTATTAAACTTGCAATATAATTGTGAAAATTAGTTTGTTTAGTTGTGCATTGTTAGTGTGACGTCATACTACATCCAACATGGCGGACTTGTTATTTTTAATGTACGTCTACGCATGAACATGTACGCGACTGAGGAGAAGTGTCATTTTGACGCACGCACAGCTGTAATATGTACAGTTAAGTTAAGTATGGACAGTTATGTTAATTCTGAATATAGACGCACATTAAGAAAGAATTAAAAAAATAAACCCTAAAGGAATAAAATAGGCACAGTAAGTTTGTATAAAAAAATTGCAACGATTTTTATGAAACTTTAGATCCATTACCTTGAAAACACTTAATTGAAAAAGGTTTCGTTGTTTATTGGATTTCGTTATCTTAAAATATGTATGGAAATTTTTGAAAAACATATTATATCTGTTCTAATTTCTATTCTAAATGATGCAGAAAAAGCACGTGAGTAGGATAAATGCTGTTGAAATAAGAGCATTTCGAATTATGTATTATGTGAAATTACGAGGTAGATTAAAGCTTAGTGTGATGTAAAAAGATGTAGTAACAACAATAGAAAAAGTAATGTTGAGATGGTTATGGATCCGATACAGTCTAGCTCAAAAATCTGCGCTCTGCTATTGCTAACCAAAATTTTCCCTTTCTTGGGAGGCTTATGTTTAGCAGTAGACTTCCAATGAGAAAAAGGCAGTGTCACCCATAATTGCCGCGCGGAGCAAGCGTGTTGGCAATCGCAGAGCGCAGCTTTCGTGACGGGATGCTGCTGCCCATCCTCAACCTTTGCATTTGAGCTACACTGTCTCAGATGGATTGTCATCTGTCGTTTCTAGTACCTAAGTTGCCTCTTGCGACATTTGGTACAGAGGGAGTTACTTTTCTACTCTGCGAGGTGAACTCTTATTTCACCGAGTAGACCTCTACGTCACTCTTTGATAGCTTCACCGTGCAGAAAGTCGTGCCGATACTATAAAAAAAAATAAAGAGCCATATGTATAGCTAGTTTTCGGGATAAAATTACCTTATGTGTTAATCCAGAAAATCAATAATCTATATTTCGTTTAGATCTTTACTATAATAGTAACATACATTCAAACTCACAAACTTTAACATTTATAATATTAGTAAGAATTTTTGAAAATCAATAACAACTTCAAGTAATATTCAGGCGTTGTTCAATTGGCATTAAAAAAATATTTGACTTGCAAGATGGCGCCAATGCTTGTGATCCTATCTTAAGTGACAAGGGTTTAATCCCTACCCAGGAGCATTTATATAATAATATTTGTGTTTGTTCTGTGTCTGGATATTTAATATGTATTTAAATTTTATATTTGTGGTTTCTCTATTGTTTGATGTCTGTAACAATGCATTTAATGACTTACCACAATTTTATGGTCATAACGTATGGAATGTGTGAATATTATATAATTTATATTCAAACTTGCGAGCACGCACAAGCGAAAAAATAATTAATTATAATATATATAGCTATATAGAGTTGATTCTTCGGATAAAACAAAGCAAGGAAAACATATTATTTATCTCTATTTTACTGATTAATGTATTTTTTGCGGAAATAAATCAAACACAAACAGTAGGCAGTAAACTACACGGATATTATACAACAAATGATGGTAGACAACAACAAAGGGTAGACACTCAGCCCCGAATCGCATCAGCCGTTGAATATATGGGCGATAACCAAAGAAACTATTGCAGGAACAAAACTCATAAATTTTTGCCGGCACCGGCGGCAATAGTTTGTGCGGAGTGTCAATTGTTTTGCTCTCGAGTTCTATGCGAGAGTCGATAGAAGAATATCTGAAGTATGTGATAAATATCGATGATATTGTTTCAATGCCGCTTCTTTCTGTGGTGTCGTTCGACGAACATTTCAATTTGATGTACATTATCATCACTATCATCGTATCAGCCGTACGAAGTCCATTGCTGAACCTTTCTAAATGATTTCTAATATGCTGGTTGTGTGCCTACATCCAGTGCAATCCTGCGGTTTTAGTCCACTTTGTCGGAGAGCGTCCCACGCTGCGCTTGCCGACTGACGCGAATATATCTTAATAAAACTATTTTTACATCAAATTGAATTATAGCTTAATATAGCTAAAGGCCCAAAGTATCTTTACAGTTGGCGATGATTTTAATAATGCTATTTTTGATATACACGTTCTTTTTATACACCCTATAAGTCTAGCTGTGTTAAATTTTTTATAAAACTACCCTTCAAACGGCTTTAAAACACGTTTTTTTTTTCACTTTGAATTCTTTGTTAAACGTTTCATTTACTTTGCGGCAACCGTTCTGGTTCAAAGATGGTTTTAAACCTGTTAAAAGTATAGTTTATTGTGAGTTGTGGATGCGTTAATGTTAAAAAATATTATGTTAGTCAAAATCTTATTTGCTATATTAGTTTTAAGAGCCATCTTTATAGGTCCCCAAAACTAATTTTTCAAATAAATTTACTCAACATCTCGTCTATTGAAAATGCATATGTATGTATACTTGTGTTACCGATTAAGATATAGACAGATTGCGCTATCAGGCCCGTGGACTTATCTTTTACTTATAACCTAGATAAAAAGAGCTGGAAACAAACGATTTGAATTATTCCATTCAGAAACCGTCTTTATTATAAATTTAAGTTTCTGGTCACTTGCACATCGTGTTACATAGAGCGAGCGACTCATGATTAAGAGCTAAATTTTGATTTAACTCTGCCGAATAAGGAGCGTGCAAGTTGCGTCGTGAGCCCGCGCCATGACACCTAATATTTTTAAACTTTCATTGGGTTGCTAACAACCGTTTTCCAATAACTCTAGCAATTATTGAGGTTGAAATATATAAGTTTTTACTGGTAGTGGTACTGAAAGTACATTTATTCCATTTAATGATCGTTGTTTTGTATGGTGCTTTTTAGTTTTCATGATCATCAAACTAGCCATAAGACGTCTGCTAGACATTGGCCTCCCCAAGTAATCTCCATTAGGATGATGTGATCCTGATCGTGATCCAGTTTCAGCATTACTAGATATATTAAATAAAATATAGTTTATTTATGTAATATGTTATTTATGTTACTGGAATGTATCCTCTTTCATATACACTCTAGGTTATGTTTTATGTTTTATTTTAGTTTCCATTATCATTTATTTAGTACCTTTCTCTATACCAGGTGTTGTAAGAGGTGACTGAGAAACCGTGTTTTGCCAAAGTATATTCATCGGAACCAGCGTCACTCAAATATTACAAGGTGGGAATGGGCAGCAGCATTCCCGTCGTGAAGCAACACCACCACGATTTCTCAGCACGGAAACTATGGTTAAAATTCCCCCTTTCTTGGGAAGGCCTATGATGACCAGCAGTAGATGTTCTACGACAGCTATGATAAAACTTTTATTAAACGCTAAATCATGGTGGCTTTCATTGGAAGAAACGTCATTCTCACATATTTCACTATATTTTCAGAATAAAAAAAAAAATTACCGTTGATATTGAATACACTTTATTATTATTTCTGCCTGCAAGCAACAGTTTCAGTATATTGCTATAATATTGGTAAAAAAAGGAATGCAGTAGTAAACCAGAGTATTTATGAAAAATAAAATATAATATCATAATGATAATGTATGTCAATTTTGTTTAGGACCAAAAAATACAAGTACAAAAAATACAGAAAGTAGTGGGAGCGTGTGTGTGTATACTTGTAAGTGTGTGTGTGTAACACCAATACCAACTATGTTTGGTTTCGCATTCGTTTTACTAATATTCGTTAGAATCGTTAAAAAATTTCATCAAAATATTACTAAATGCATACGTATAAATAACACAGCATAAAGCTATATATATTTTAATCAGAAAAATGTATTCCGTTAATGAAGGTTGTAACGAGACAAAATGAGCGTTCAAGATAAAATGAAAATCTTAAATGTGTATTAAGTTATGAAACAGCGGAGATTACGAGATTATTAAACATAGAAGAACTGACTTTTTTTACTAGTAATCGTTGCATTTCGTTTGCCTGCTTGCTTGGGATCACCTAATAATTGAAATATCTACAATTACAGACGTGAATTGAAAACTTTACATTCCTTTTTAAGTAAACTGGACTAGCGGATTAACGTGAAATAACTTTTTTTGAAAGTTAGTGTAAAGAAGAAGCTATTTTCTATATAAAATGCGCTAAAAATAAATTAAAGTAATTAAAATAAATATTGCTCGAATGACACTCTACATATTTAAGTGAAGTAATAATATTCAAACTATATCTTATAGATTTAACTGACTCCGTGATAAATCACTTAAAGTTAGTACACTATAAAACAATATTGTTTTTTAACCTAAGCTATTTTGGATGGATATACCGCCATCTATCCGTTGCAGTACCTCAGTTGCCTCTTACGGCACATGCTATTTTATTATTGAATCTACTCTTCTGGCATATGCAATATTCGCATGGATTCACATATGGAAAGCAATCTAGTAAATAGCCTACCGACCTTTAGCCAAATACCAATATAGGCTATAGTCCATTACAGATGATATGTATTTAGGTGAAGCGCCTAATGCATTGATCGCCTTCGGTCGCTCTATGGGCACTCCAGATTAAGGGCTCTCTTGACTTGAAGGCACTTAAACGATTGAATTAGAATTGCTTTGCTGGCTGGTACAGAGCAAAATGGACCTACCAACGATACTATTAACGTAGTAATTTAAACAATTTTGTTGAATCATTCGAGGCATATTTATTATGTAAATTAATCGTTATTGTTTTTTAATTATCTTTTAGTTCTATGTGGAAAAACAATACAGTAATAGTAAATAAAGAATTTATTGGAAAAAGTCCCCATCTCTTGGATAGCCCTATATCCACCCAACTTACAATAGCTAGAGTATAATGATAATGAAAGTAAAAAAAAAATAGATGAACCCTTATAATTGATGACGATAATATTTGAAAAATGGATGCGTTGTCGATAGTTGATCATAAAAATAGTGCAAACTGGGAGCTTTCTTGACGTGCACAGGTTTAAGCATAATTAGATAAACGCAATATAGATACATATTCTTGAGAATCAGTGCAAGGCCGGGGTGGATGACAAATGTAAAATAAGTAGAAAAATTGACAAAATTAATATAAAATTAAAAATATGCAACGCTAAAATCATTATATATATAGAGTTTCACAATATCATTAGTTCCATGATTTTCTACACTTTTTAAAATAAATTAATTCCACATCTCATTTATTGACCAGATTTCGTGATAAGTCGCTTAAAGTACAAGTGTGACACCAGATAACAGAGGAATCGCAAATATACTACTTAAATACATATATTTAATAACCAGACACACAATAGACATAAATATCATAAAATAGATATTAGCTCTGGGTTCGAACCTCGATCCCACGACAGCTGGCGTACAAAACAGGATCACTATAATCTTCGTCATCAGGCCTTTAAAAATAAAATAGAATATTTTATACTTATGTAACTATGTAATAGGATAATAAATACACATAGCACATAACTATATTCCTTTTAATAAAGCGTGATTAGAATGACAGCTGTCAAACCGCTGTCTTTAAAATTATTTTATTGGCTTATGGTTTTCATTTTAGGTTAATTTATATAATGTAGTTAATTAATATCAGCCATTAGAAGTAAAATTTTCCCTTAATTACCGCGCTGGGCAAGTGTGCTGGCAATTGCAGGGCGCAGCTTTCTCGCTGGGCATTTGAGCTACACTGGTTCGGATGGATATATCGCCATCTGTCAATATGTGATACAGAAAGAGGTACCATTCTTTACCGGTCATATGTCATTTTAATCAACATATATTTAAAGAAGTACAGGATACTAAGGATTGGATTGTAAAGTGACGCATGAAAAACGTTTGCGCAAAATCATCAATTGACGAAAGGTCGTGGGTTTGGTCCCAACCTAGGACAAATATTTTTATGATTACATTTATGTTTGTTCTGTGTTTGGGTGTTGAATATATGTATTTAAGTAGTATTTTTGTGATTCCTCTGTTGTTTGATGTCTATAACCACAAGTACTTTAAGTGACTTATCACGGGATCTGGTCAATAAATGAGATGCTGAGGAATTTATTTATTATAAATAGTGTATATGAACATGGAACTAATAATATTGTGAAACTGAACTCATATAATGTTTTTAGCATTGCATAACTAATGTACTTAAGTAGTATTTTTGTGATTCCTCTGTTGTTTGATGTCTGTCACACAAGTGCTTTGAGCGATTTATCACGGCATCAGATATGTTGTGGGAGTTTATCAATAGTGAAAGACTTGTTCATCGTAAACGCACGCGCATTCTATACATTTTTAACGTCTAACGCAGACGGCGCGGCATTGAATTCGAGCCCGCGGTTTCTCTCGTAAAATTAACAATTCTTATCACTGGCCCGCTCGTAAAACTTGCCTCGGATGACGTTGAAAAGGTATGACAGACGTTTTACTTTAAAAGTCGAAGTGAATTTACCATGATTTTTGTTACTCACTCATTTTATTTGGTTTTATTCTTTAAATAAGACGAGCCTTTTGCGCAGATGGTAGTGTTCCTATCTTATGCGCTTAAGGTCGTGAGTTCGATTCCCATCCAGGACAAATATTTATATGATAATAAATTTGTTTGTTTTTGTGATTCTTCAGTTATCTGATGCTCGCAGCACAAATGCTTTAAGCGACTTATTTCGATGTCACGTGAGCTGCTGTATGAATCTAATTAATTGAATTGTATTATCATATCAGCCGTAGAATATCTACAGCTTGACATAGACCTTACCCTGAGATAACCTTGCGGGTTCAGAACAGGGATGCTGCCTATCTCCGCTCTGGATATTTAGTTTTAGGTTACCATCTGAAAATACCTAACGCGAAACAAGTTTAAAGCCGGAGACAAGTTAATTCTTTCTGTTTTGTGTTCCATTTGTTATTGATTAGTTAAATTTTACAAACATCAATTGGGATTAAATGAAAAGACTTTATTGAGCAACCAGCAGGAACGCATTCAGTAGTAATCATGGTAGTTATAGCCTGTAGACGCTCGTAATATCATAAGGATACAACTCGTGTGTTTTGAGATATTATGTCACATTTCAGTAATTTCAGTACCTCTCTCACTTCAAACCGGAACATTGCAATGCGAACACTGCTATTTGGCGATAGAAATAGAAAAGAGTAAAGTGCCAATGTAGATAACTTTTGTATGATGTCTCCTCCATTTAATCAATACCTCTACTTATTAAAATGGGAAGTTATTTTAGTGGCTTCTTCAATATTCAAAAATCTCTTTATAAACGAACGATAGTCAAACAAATATAACTCTGAATATACCTCCTATAATTCTTCTTTCAATCATTCTTTTTTTAAACTTAAAGCACTTAAACATCCAAAGTTTAAACTTATTATATCAATATTCAGGTCTCATCTTGCGTAACATTATAATCTATAACAGATGGACACGAATCCAAGCGATTGAATCCATTGGAATCTCACACAAAAAACCGAGACAACATTTTCCCCAATCATTAATAGCAATATCTCACGGCTCAGTAAGCTAAAAGCATCTTCGAGTTCGTGTCATTTTTCAAATCGAGAACTGCTAGTAGCAGAGCAGTAAAATCTCACTGTCGGCCGAGAGGACCTTTGACAGTCGCGAAGAAGATAAAAATACAGCGAGTCGGCCACATAAAAAGTGCATTTTTATTGCGAACCAGCTGTAAACTGGGCTCGTTTGCCGAAGTGTGGGATCCGGCGCCTTCCGATTATGGCCGGGTTGCATTAGCCTATTGCTTCTTTTTTTTTTGTAGTATCGCGACCGGAGGTTTCTGTTTATTTAACCTTTTTAGCTGGGGAAAGTGTTTTAAGTATTAGACGGGATTCAACTATAGTTTGAGCAGTTGAAGACTGTTATTTTCACTGTATCCTGACTTAAATGATTATTCAACTTTTGACAGACCCATGGCGCAGATGATAGTGATCATTTTTTGTACGGCAAAGGTTGTGGGTTTGATCGCCACACAGGATAAATATTTACATGATGATATTTATGTTTGTTCTGTGTCTGCTATTACTCAGTTGCCTGATGTCCGTCACATAAGTGCTTTCAGCGACTTATTGCGGAGTCAGGTCAAAGTATATGATATTCTGTGCATTCATTTAATACTTTAATGAAATACTTATTTTATTCATTATTTGTATCAGATCTTATTCTCACGTGTAAACTAGTTGATGCCTGTGACGTCATCCTTGCATGAGTAGTTTGAGTTACGTTTCGTCTTTAAGTACCCATCTATCTATATATAAATATCAAAATTGGTTCTATAGGTTACTGGTGCAGCGTAACAGACAGATATATCTGATGATAAATACAGACTGTTATAATTTCCGAACGGAGTTGTTTATATTTGGTGTAATAGGTTTATAGAAAAGTGAATTTAAATAACGAAAAATGTTCGCACCTTTCTGCATTTCGAGTTCAACACAATGATAAGCAATGAAAATTTGCGAATGGAACTTGGTCGCCTACCTTTGAGGCGCAAACAATCAATCGTTAAAATAAAAACAAACAAGATGCAATATTTTTCCACTGCTAGATATAGGCCTCCCCAAGGAAGGGGGAATTTGGCCTATAATTATCGTGCTGGGCAAGCGTGTTGGTAATCGCAGAGTGCAGCTTTCGCGACGGGAACACTGCTGTCAGTCCCCACATATATGCATTTGGGCTACACTGTTTCGGATGGATATACGGCTACCTGTCGTTGCTGGTACCTTAACCGCCTCTTACGACAACTGGCACAGGAAGAAGTACTATTCTACTCTACAGGTACCTTACAGCTTAATTTATGTATGCAACTTTTGTATTTCCAAGAATTGCAAGTAATTTTTTATAAATATTATTTTGGAACGACTATAACTTGGAGTAGTGCCATTGGTGTCTAGTCAGGATCTGATGATGGGGTTCCAGAGAAATTGTGGACAATTCTCAAATTTTATAGCCATGTACAATATGTTGTAGGTATTTTCTAAACTATTCAAGTAACTACCTCTGGTATCCAAATCAGCTACTTATAGTGGTAAATAACATTTACATTAAAGGATGATGAGATCTCTAACGGAACCAAAATTACCGATATAGCTTAACGGATTAAATAGTTGAAGTGACAGTGGGTAGGGCATTTAGTACGAAAACCGATGGCTGCTGGAGTGTAGGGCATCCAGAAGGTAGACAGACAATCTGTCTAAGAGCGCAGGGTCACGCAAGCAACAACTGGTTCTAAATTAGATCACTTGGGGAGGCCTTTGTCCAGCCGCAGACTTCCTACGGCTGATAAGATGATGAAGATAAAAATTGATTGCCTGTAAAGTCGGTATACGGGCGAAAGTTTTACGTGACAACGACTTTGAGTGGTAAAATAATTTTAATGTGAATATTCTTTCGTATCGTAGTAATAAGGATGAAATAATAGTAACAATTTAAAGCATTTATTTATACAAAGAATTATATTTAAAACATTAATTTATACAAAGAATTATATTTAAAACATTAATTTATACAAAGAATTTCGCACTGAATTTCATATTAACAATATTTAATTTTTACCTTTACACATACATACGTATTTATATTCAAACATACATACAATAACTTGCAATACATTTGCGTACAATGAAACAGCGTTTTCTACAACTTAACTTGTTCCTATCTGAGTGATTTTTGTCGTACCTTTCACTTTTTATGTCTGTCTCTCTCGCTCTTAGGCGGGCTAACCATGCCCGAGTGGAAGGGACGCGTGCCTCTCTCTCGCTCTCATTGTGAGCGCATAACGTGAGCGGAGCGTAACGCAGTTTCTTCAAGTTTCACCCGGCAAACCAATTTATAAGACGTTGTCACGTCAAAACTGTTTTAGTATATGTTCTGTACTGAACAGTAACTGAATGTGGTTCTTTTGAAGCGTGCTGTAATCGTGGATGTTGTAAGCCACAGGATGAATTCCAGACACGGTCGATTGGTTTAATGCCAATATCGAGTCGTGCTTAATCTGTTGATTGCTTGCAGCTCGGCTGTGGACCCTGCACGGTGCATTACGACTCCTATACAGATGTATAGCAGGGACTTTTGTAATGTAGCATTTTTATCTTGTATAATAATAATAATAACTTTATTCAACAACAAAAGGTAATTTAAACTAAAATACATTTTGATACTTAGGTACCTAAACTAGGTCTAGCCTGTTCTTATAGGCACCTAATAAGAACAGGCTTTAAAGGCATAATAAGAATCTTAAATACATCGTTGCAAAAGCCGTAGAAAGAAACATATCTATTGCCCAGTAATACAAATAAATTGATGTTAATTCAGTTTGGAATGAAATGATACTTAATGGGTATGTAGATAAAAACTGTATTTCCGCCCACGACTTTCTCCGTGAGGTCTTTATTTTGTATCACATCCCTAAGGATCTCTTGTTATTACGGGAAGAAATCTATGTCGCTTCTATGATCTTAAGTCTGCAACAAGTCGTGCTGACTCCATATAGAAAAATAAAAAGCCAGATAATTAGAAAATTATTTTAGTGATGAAAGTAGCTTATGTGTTAATCCTAGATTATTGATATTTTCTGTGTCAAATATTATATTTTCAAGGTTTGTATAGCTATTACGGCGCAAAAGAGTAAAAAACATACATCCACACATCTATGCTCACAAACATTCACGTTTATTTTATAAGTATTTTGTGCGCAAAGGTTGTGGCTTAAATTCCCACCTAAGAGAACGTGTATTTTATGAATATTTGTATTATTTTGGGGTCTGGTTGTTATTTATATGTACTGAAGTGTGATATTTGTTATGACTTGTTTTCTAATTACCTGTGTATATTATAAAGTGCTTTAAGCGACTTATCTCGGAGTCAGGTCAATATATGAGATGTCATATGTGTTTTTTTATTCTTTAGGTTTTTTAGAAAACTCCACCTAAACTTTCCTAAAGCATTGTTTGGATATATATTTATGAAGTGTATCAAGTTAATTTTCGCATCAAACAAAGTTGCGTATAAATTACACAAGGGGGTGTGACGTGAGCCTTCTACGAGATAGGGAAAGTTGCACCGGGAACTTTTAACTAACCGGGGGCTTAATTTGGTATCTGGTTAATTTAAGAACAAAATAACGAGCTAATTGAAATTTGGACCAAGCTTAAATCAAACAATGTAAAGTTTCACCCGCTTTAAATTATAGAATAAAACTTGAGTAATTTATTTAATTCTGTATAAGTGGGATATGTAGTAATAATTCTATCCTTATAGTTTAGGTACTGATTAATATCAGTCAATCATCTTTTCTTCAACTTGGCACACACCGTTTATCCTCTTAAGGGATGATTTTCGATAAAATAGTTTACACGTATTTCATAACTTTCTATGAAGAAGCTTCATACTGAATAATTTTAAATACAATTGCAATATTTCTTACTAATTTTGCACACCCGATTTACTCCCTTAAGGGGTGAATTTTCAAAAATCCTTAATACTGTACATTCGCACAGGAGCTCATTTCATAACGTTGGGGACGTTTGCAGTGTGAGCTAATTTTCAAGATTTTAATAATATTCTAGGCCCTGCATTTATTATGTCAATCAGTCAGTTAGCTTCTCTTTTACATATACAGAAAATATATATTTAAGGTGCAAACGATTTAAAGCTTAAACAAAAGACGCCCGAAAATAGACAGACGTTTGGACTGATTAAATCAATCGGTGCTTTTTAAAATCTGCCAAACATTGGTCACGACAGTGATTTCTAATAAATCTAAATTTTACTTGTAACGACTTATTCCAGTATATTAGAACGTTGAAGTGGCAATGGGCAAAGCACATAGCATGTTTGACTGGCAACCGATGGGACGTATGGTTCTGGAATGGAAACCACTGGAACTAGAATTTTTGTACTCGTATTTTCTTTCTTTTTCTTTGACAAACAACCATACCGTCCAATTAATAGTAAACACAGCCTATGCATGCTTGTGTTATGAGAGGAATCTTACTAGCACGTTGCCAATTTTGTGGCTTTAAAATATTATTTACAATACCCAGTTGTATCACAATCACTCTCACCCTTCAAACCGGAGTACAATAATTCGAACTCTGTTTGGTGGTACAAATACGTGGGAGTGATAGATTTATGCAGACGACCTTTGTATGAGGTCTACATGTATACATTATCTTTTTATTGTGTTTAGTAGATCTTGTTCGACGGTCGCACTCTACATGCTAAAAGTAGAGTGGAACTCACGTCTGAACTGCTCAAAGTTACAAATAGCCCCAGTTCGTTCGACTAATGAGACCTTTTACTTTTTCCGCGAAACTTCCCCGAAAGTATCCAAGGCCGCTTTTTACTTTTGCCGTTTGCAAACTTCACCCGCTTATGTTTGCCAAAAGTATACCGGTTGGTTGCCGTGGTTGCTAACTTTTACTTTAATATCCACCTTTAATTTGAAAGTAACTTTCGCGTTTGAATTGTTTGTGTTAAATATACAAAACCGACTTTTGCTTGTTGGTTTTTGGTGTAGACGGAATCCTTACGTTTATTTTACATTTGACAATATTTAACCTAGGTAGATCTTTTATAATCTTCGTGTGATAACTAGGCTTGCATTGCTATCTTCTGGTATGAAGGAGAAGATAACAAAATGTCTAGATTAAATCTGCTAAGTTTCGACGTAATATCTTTAAGTTACAAGGTTAGGCCAACCGTTAGCAGGTATCGGTGTTTCTTATTATTTCGCATTAGGGTCTACTTGTTCGTTCTTATAATCCCCACCATGTCTATTTGAGCTACATTGTCCCAGGTGGGCAGCAGCATCTCCGTCACGAAGGCTGCAACCTGCGATTGCCAACACGCTTGCCTAGCGAAGCAACTATGAGCAACGTTCCTTCTTTCTAAATATAATACTCGTCTCTATATATATATATATATAGCAGGTTTATCATATTTTTGAAAAGTCCGACACCGCATTCGGTAGTAATCCTATCTTGTGTTAGTTCTGTACAGGTATTGAGTACTGCATGGGTGGTTTGACTGGCCCGATGGCGCAGTTGGCAGTGATCCTATCTGTGAGCCAAAGGCTGTGGGTTCGTTTCCCGTCCATAGCAATCCGTTCTTTTGAGGCTTGCAAGGAGCTGAAACCAACACGTAGAAGTTTATGGTACCATTTATTCTACTTTGAATATCTATCAGATGCCATCGAATCTGTAATATAATTAGAAAAGTCAATTAGATGTCGCAGATGGTAGTGATCCTATCTTATGTGCCAAAGGCTGTGGGTTCGATCACCACCCAGGACAAATATTTACATGATGATATTTATGTTTTTTCTGTGTTTGGTTGTTAAATATATGAATAAAAGTATTATATTTATGGTTCCTCTGTTGTTTGATGTCGGTAACACAAGTGCTTTATGCGACTTATAATGGAGTAAGATGATGAGATGTCATTAAATTAAATATGTGCCGTTAGGTACCGGCAGAGTAAAATAGTACCTCCCTCTGGACCAGTCGTAAGAGGCGACTGAGGTACGATGGTCGACATATGGCGGTATGTCCATCCGAAACAGTGTAGTTCAAATGCACAGGGCAAGGATGGGCTGTAGTTTCTCCGTCGCGGAAGCTACGCTCTGCGATTGCCAACACGCTTGCCCAGCGCGGCAATTATGGGCTAAATTCCCCCCTTCCTTGATTAGTCCTATGTTCAGTGGATACCTTACGGCTAATAGTAATTTACTTTATTTTATTTTTATGAAATAGTAGAACAAATTGAACTGTCCTATCACATTTGCTTCGTTTATGTCCATCCAAAGGTTGCCTGGAAAAGATCGCTCTGAGCGATAAGGCCGCCAATTGTATCATATTAATAAGTTTTTTTTTATTACATATATAACAAAGAGTATTGTTATTATTATTACATGTAAATCTTAGTTAATTACTTTAAAACCTAATTAACTGTCCATCAATATGAAGTAAAATGAAATAGTGCATATAAAACAAAGAAAAAATAACAACAAAAAATAAATTTGTACTGGAACTCTTATCTGTTTTATTCTAGGGTGGCATACAAATCTTTGATGTAACCAATATCGATCAAATTATGCACAAATGATTGAAAATTGCACGTATCGAGCCGTCATAAAGCACAATTTACAACGGCACATCGGATCGCGCATCCAACCTCAAACATATTATTACGGCCCATAATCCATTCTACGCCCCATTTGCTGTAAAGTGGACCGAGAAAAAGCCTAATGGTCATGAAAAACCGGTGGATGTTTCATTTGTCCTGACCTATGGTTAGGTCTTCGGGTTTTAATCTGTGTTATAAACCTTGGTATTAAATAAGCCACAAACAAACTTATTCAGTGCAATTATTAATATTAATAATTCACACTACATCGCATACTCTCGATTTCATTTACTACTTATTTTTATCTACTAGTTTTACATTTCTTTTACTTGGCTTATCAACTTATTTTCTGTATGAAAGAAAAAAAAAGTTTGCTTATAAAAACTAGCCAAGACAAATCCAGAGCTTCAATTAATCCTTAATTATTAAAGCTTTGTTGTAATTTTATTTAACAATGTTGTATATTCTTATAATTAAATTTAAAAATTATTTACAGAACTTGGCACCAATTTACATAGATATTAATTCTTTTGTTGGAAAAGTTGACAACCACGCATTTTAACTGGGCCCTCTTTTTCACATTTATGTTTTTGATGGGACATCATTACTTTTTGTATTACATTACATTAGTAACAAAATTAACATGAATTATATATTATATATATAATCTGATACACAAAGAGATGACAATTGAAATCAGATGACAAAAATCAGATGAACAATAGACAGCGGTACGGACATCTGTCGGTTATAAAATCTGTACAATCTACTAATACATATCACTTATACACCCACCATAAACAACATCGCTCAAATGCATCAAGACAGGGGTGGGCAGGGGAATTCCCGTCCACACAGCAATGCGAACACCTCCGTAAATAAAGGTAAAAGTGATGACTAATTCAGATAACCTCTACTTTAACTCTCATCCTGTCTTCTTGATTTATTTCATCACTGAAAACATTTTATAAAGACAGTTCTTGCAGTTTTCACGATCTAATTGAAGAGTGACCCGTATTTTACTAATAATAATCGATATTGCTATTTAATTTATGAATTAAAACTAAAAGATTATAGCAAAATAATACTTACAATAAAAAATTTTAAATATTACATTAAAATCCGTGCAAAATTACCGTAAAACCACAGTGCAACCTTCATTAAATGGAGAGCACTTAAAAATAATTTCAATGTTAGCTCGCCCTGTAAAATGATAATTAATTTAATTGCTTTCATACCGGAAATTCAAACTTATATTCAGACAATACACTGATTACTGTTTTCGGGTTGCGTGCGTTGCTCACCATGAAGTGAAGGGAATATCAGTAGGTCAACTTCTATTACAAATAAAACTTTCTATCATTGACCGGAAAGTATCGGTAGAGTAGAGTATTACTTTTCCTGTATCAGGTGTTGTAAGAGGCGACTGAGGTTTCGAAACAGATGGCGGTATATTCAGTCGAAACAGCAACGGCAGGAAATGGAGCTGACAAAATCTAGTCCAAAAAATACATTAAAAAATTACACTATATATTGATTTGACTTGAAGATAAGTCGTTTAAAACACTTGTGTTACAGATGCCAGGAAACAGAGATATCACAAATATAATACTTAAATATATATATATAACAGCCAAATACAACAAAGGAACAAACACTAATCTATACATTAAATATTTGTCCTGGTTGAAGATCGTACCCACGACCTATGACGCACAAGATAGGATATGTGCCTTTGGACCAGTCAAATTTATATGCCTTTTAGGCTGCGTAAAATAGTATTTCTGCTTGACTTAGATGGAATTTTTTTTAAAGAAACTAAAGGTGGATACTACATTAGAGTTCAGTATACATTTTTGTCAAATTTTTGTTTAACATACAACGATCTTAATACTACATTTTTCACGGCTTTAACGATGTATATTAAAATTTTCTATTTTCGAAGTTTTAAAACTGTTAAACAAAAAGTTTTGGCTCGGGCCTATCATCCCCATTCCATGGGGATGGGCCCATCCTATCCAAAACTAATATTTATAAAATGAATATATGTATTTGTTTGTTTAAAACACATTAAAGCCGTTAAGTGAGAGTTTTCTCAAGAGTATTGAATGCCAAATACTAGAAAATATTATGTGACTTTATACTACAAGAAGCTTAAGAAACCACTTCCTATGCTCTTTATTATAATTGAAATTGATTGCTTCCACGTTTAACGGAGAACTGCGTTTGTTTTTATTAAACAATACTAATATGAAATATAATTTATTTATTTAATTTTATTATATGCTTTTGCACTTGCAACGTAATAAGTGTTCTGTTTATTAAAAAGTATTAATATTTTGGGAATATTATAATCGGTGTAGAGCAATTCTTCCAGGCAATTTTGGGATGGTAAAATTCAAGTGAATTAGGCAGTTGAAAATATTAAAAAATGGTTTGACAGACCCGATGGCGCTAATGGTAGCGATCCTATCTTTTGCTTTAAAGGACGTGGGTTAGATCTTAACTTACTACGTGCAAATATTTATATAATGATATTTGTGTTTGTTCTGTATCTGGGTGTTAAATATATCTAATTAAAAATTAAATTTTAGATTCCTCTAATGTCTTTTAAACAACTTTTCTCGAATCAGGTTAGGTATGAAATGTGGTGTAAATTGTTTAACTTAATGTTACCACTATTTTTGGCAAACGCCACAAAAAAAAAATTGATAAATTTACCATTAAACATACACAATTTTTGAAAGTAATATACAAATAAGATTTAGATACACAAATAATACCTACATGGATACGAATTATTCATATGATTTTAAATGGATGTTTCGGTTACAAATTGGCATCAAATATACGAAGAATACTAACGCTGTTTCTTTACTTAGGATACATGATATCACGTTGATGTCTCGGGTTGAATTCAGAGCGAGCCACATATACCGCAAATATGTAATTGGACATACTGCATTTATTTTATCTTACATGTGCACATAAGCCTTCCTCTCCACCTGAAAATTTAATCAGGGTTGGCACGCGTCGGAAATTCGCCGAGTCCGCGATGCATCTCGCGTATTACCACATTCAACCAAATTCTAGGTACATATTTTTAATAAAAGTTTGTTAATATTTTTGTGAACCATCTCACCAGCCATTGAAAGTCCACTGCTGGACATAAGCCTCCCCAATAAAGAGGGAATTTTGCCCATAATTGCCGCACTGGACAAGCGTGTTGGCAATTGTAGAGCGCAGCTTTTGCAACGAGGATGCTGCTGCCCATCCCCGCCCTGTGCATTTCAGCTGCATTTTCAATTCTGCTGCCTCGGATGATATACCACCATCTGTCGGTTCTGTTACCTTAGTCGCCTATTTGGATACCTGGTACAGAGGGAGGTTCGATTCTACTCTGCCGGTACCACACGGCAACTTTGTGAATGTATTTCCTAAATTTGTTATTGTCAATAAAATAGTACAGTTCACATGAGGTAGGTTTCATCCTTTACATTAAACGTACAAGCACTCCCGTGAGGTACCGGCAGAGTAGAATTTTACCTCCAATGCACCAGGTGTCACATGAGGTGAATAAGGAACCAGAACTGACAGATAGCGGTATATACATCTGAAACAATGCAGCTCAAATATATAGGGCGTGGATAGGCAGCAGCATCTTCGTGGCTAAAGTGCTTGCCCAGCGCGCCATTTTTGTGTAATATTATTTCTTCTTTAGGAGACCGATGTCCAGCTGTGGATTTCCAATGGAAATGTGGATTTTGGAAATTTGAATTTCATTCACATTGAAAATGGAAATTTCCAATGTGAACGGAAGCAAACCCTGATAATCCTCAATAAATAAATGTGGCATAATCTAATTTCGTATGCAGATGAAAGTTAAGTAGATATTACAATAAAGTAATGTCTTAATTATTTATTATAATCATTTCATGAATGTTTTGATATGGAATAAAATTTTAAATATTTTAATCTAAAACAATTGACATTCAATTGACAGTACAACAATTGACAGTTTTATTAAATAATAAAATATTTACTCAAAATCTCATACATTGACCTGATTCCGTGATAATACTCAAATACATATTTTTAACACCCAGACAATATATAAAATGATAATAAATAAATAATTTGAGACAACATCTCATACGTTCACCTGACTCTGAGATAAGTATCTTAAAGCAATTGTGTTACAGCTACGGTTATCAGAAAACAGACTCATTACAAATAATGTACTCAAATATATATAAATTACACCCAGACACAGAACAAACGATTGAGTCTGAGCTCACGACCTTTTGGCGCATAAGACATCACACATTTTTTGTTAGAGCAACTTTTTCAGTACTGAATACTATCCAAGCATTTGTCAATTTAACCTAAAAACTCCTTGAGTGTGCCATGTTTACCTTTTCCGTGAAAATTTAATCAGTGCGGGTACGCGCTCGGAATCTGACGAGTTGGTGCATCTCGAAATCTGCATTTTACTATTTTTGGGAACGCGTTGTTGGGATGCCTCGCGCGATCATCACTTTGAGTACGTTCCTCATGTTTTTCAACAAACTTTTTAAAAAGTTTATTCCATATTACTAAATACCGTATGATTTACGTTATTAAAAATAAGGAAAAACACGAGAGATACGTTTATGGACGACGATGATTAAATATAACCGAACACTGCAGCTTCACCGAGTCAAAAGATATACTTATTGCATGCATACATAGAAACCTAACATCATTATGACGGCTGTTCCCCCTCCACTCCAATTCTGACGTATATAATCTTAGGTTTGACACTAAAGTAAATATTAAATGCTCACGAAGGCCAAAGGCACTATTTTACATCTGCATCGAACAGCAGTTTAAATATCAAATTAGTTTTTTTTTATCATAAAAGTCATATTAAATATTTTTATAATAAAAATATTTTAATTAAATTATTATAGTTTTCATGTCTTGGTAAACTTTTATTGTTAGGATGTCTTGTTGAATTGTTATAATAAAAATGTCTTTTTACATTATTATAGTTAAAAACTCTTGTTTATTTATGATAATTTTAATTAAAAAGACTTATTAATTATAATAATAAAAATAAAAACTCTACAAAACTATTCTTTTAACGGTTTTCTAACGCGTTTGACGTTTCGGTAGCAGCAACCGTTTTCGAGAATTAAATGAATGTTAGAAAATATAAACAATGATTAAATGTCGCTAGAAAATAGTACCTTCCACAGGACAAATAAATATATTCATCATATAAATGGGTGGGGATCGAACCTAGGAATATTGGCGTACAAGAGAGGAACACTACCGAATGATATTTGGCGAAATCGACGGGATCCCATTCTAGATCTCATAGTAGTCTATTTATAATAACAGTAACAAAGTTTACAGGACTAGATATAATTTTGGACTTGCTATTATCATAGAAAATTTCGCAATTTTGAAATTGCTACTAACTGAAATATCACGTGACCGTCTCTATATTTGTGTATAAACAGAATACTAGATACGCGGTCAGCCGTGTGGACGAACCAACCGCAGTGTAAATGTTACGTTTGCCCGTCGAGAGTAACCGCGGGTCGGCACACACTCATGTCCTCGCGCCGTTAAGTCATTTAATTCCGTCAGCATATTATATATGCAATAATATTTGGTAACTACAAATAAATAGACCACTTTATCGGTCGTGTCGCTGGCATTCGAATATGCCAGTAAAACTCAGCTAAGGTTACCAGTATAATATCTTTTTTCAAGATTGACAACTTGTTGTTCTAATGCAATCGAAACGTCGAACAACAGAATGTGAAAGACAAGCCGCGTTTAAAAGCGGTTAAATTTGAATAAAGAAGTGTTTTAAAAAATACCAAATAGTTTTAGCGTCATGTTACTTTAGTTATGAGCGGCAGTGAAAGGGTATTTTTTACCTAAAAGTACTCTGTGAAATCGACTGCCACCAGGAGTAATTTTGAACAGTACATAGTCTTATACAGCCTTTGAGGCCAATAAAATTGTTCCCCCAAAGGGCGGTATTAATCTGCAAAAAAAGAAATTACAACTCTGACGACAATGGACTGACTGAAGTACTATATTTATTGTTACTATTATACTGTAGACTGGACTATATTTATTGTTACTATTATTGTTTGTGTATACTGTATGTACTGGCTTAGCATTATATTCTGTGTATTTATGTAATGTGTGCGTAAATAATGTGTTGCATTAACAAGCTTTATATTACACTAGACGATATAGACACACATCCACACCTACACACTAGATCATAGGTGCCTATAAGAACAGGCTAGACCTAGTTTAGGTACCTAAGTACCAAAATGTATTTTAGTTTAAGTTACCTTTTGTTGCTGAATAAAGTTATTATTATTATTATTAATTCATCCTTGTCCTGACTCCGAAACAATTTGCTAAAGCACTTGTGTGTGATATCAGAAAACAGAGTAATTACCAATACGATACTTACATACATATATCTAACACCCAAACATGGAACAAACACAAGTATTCATAATATGAATATTTGTGTGGCGCAAAAACCTACAAACACTAAAATATCAAACTTTTGCATGTTCGAAGTAATTAATATAAAAGAAATAGTTACTTAATTATTTTTAGAGATTTTATGTATTTTCCCTGGCATAGGAAAGATGCGTGTTTGAGTTGCCTGACACTTGAGATAAGTTTTTTTTCTAGTAAATAAAACTTACCTAATAATTCAGTAACATATTTATAGAAGTCCGTCTTCGTAAACTATAATATATATTTAGGTGCCTATAAGAACAGGCTAGACCTAGTTTAGGTACCTAAGTATCAAAAGATATTTTAGTTTAAGTTTCCTTTTGTTGTTGAATAAAGTTATTATTATATTATTATTATTATATGTGCGCAAAATAAAAGCTGTTAGATATCCTCGTAGATCGGAAAGTGTTAAGTCCGCGGAAAAGCCGAATCAGTGCATTGTATTTAAATATCATTTTAATTACCGACCCCACCACATTATTGCACTTAATGAATGCCACATTTTATTGGAGCAGTTTAATTTTAATTGAAAATTTTATTGTTATTTTGGCGTTGGCTTAAACGGTCATTATTTATTTATTTATTGAAAATGGGGATTTTTGTCAAAAGCAGCGTACTTTTGAGCGCTTATTTCAATGCGAGAAAATCAAGAAGTATAATAAAAGACGAAATAAGTTTTGTTGTTCTTCCAAACTCTCAAACCTTGATTTGACTTGTTACATTGTACTATTTTATTGGAAGTGTATCGGTATATGGACACGCTTTACAGCTCCGGTTCCGTGTCGTGAAAGTTTCATAAAGTGAGTAGGTAGTCAATTGCAACTGTTAGTTTACAGCTCGGGTACCTCTATGGACAAGAGCAACTGAAATTTCATGCATGAAATAATAGTCACATTGACTCATTCGTAAAACCTCAACAAGACATGTGCTCATATGAATTGGTCACTAAAAACGTCGCAAAGCAGCGCAGGGACTTAAATATTTGCTGATGAGTGAGCTTGCTGAAGGATTAAAATAGTACCTCTCTCTGTACCGGATATCGTACCGAGAGATGGCGACCGACAAACATATGCATCCGAAACAGCTTAAATACTACAGAGTGGGGATTGGCTAAAACATCCTCGTCATGAAGTTGTGCTCTGCAATCGCCACCACGCTTGCGCAGCTTGAGGAGGCCTATGTGGAAATAATGGACTTAAGATAGCTGATGTGATGACGATATAAATACTTCAATATTAGAATTTGCTATTCTAACTTTCCGCTTACGTCTCCATTCGCATAGACTTCACTTTACAATACGTTTCTCGTGACTAGCCGGGATTGAATAGAAGCCTTTCAAATTTATACATTTAGTATATACTTTATGACCTCTAATGAAGTCTAGAGTGTAAATGCCAAATAGCAGTGTTCGCATTGTTGTGGATTGAAGGGTGAGAGAAGCAGTGAAATTACTGGGTAATGTGACATAATATCTTCAATTCATAAGGTCAGCAACGCGCTAGTCATATTATTGTGATCTTGTTACGAGTGTCTATAAGCTACAGTGATGCTTACTTACGTTTTTCTATCAACCTGGTCCTAAAAAAAATGTATGAAGATATTCGTTTATCTGGTATAATCGTATTAGAATAGCAGAAAAAGCGTGCCAAAAAAAGTGGATTCGTTTATTCACACAACTTTCGAACATCCAATCAAATGCCAAAACCCGCAATAGGCTGAAAGAAACGGGAGCGAAAACCAATACAATGTTTATTTGAAAGACGAACGAAACGCAAAGCCTTATTGAAGGAAATATTGTGGAGGCGTACCTTGCTTGCTCAGAGTCGGCTCTACTTTCGCATATTAAAATCACTCGCTCACGAAACCGGTTAAAAGCTGCGGACAGAGCTTGTAAGGGTACATGCATACAGCATATGATGGCTTGTAACAGCCTCGAGGTATTATATTATTCCTGAACTATAGAACAAAGTACTAGGTAGCTATTTGGAATATGATCTACTATTTAGTTGTTTATGAAATATGTAGTTAAATATTTCGTCATAGTGACGTCATAAGTGGTTAACTGAGTTGGGATGCAGCTGTATATTGAACCGCATTTTAATCGTTGTTTTTTCTGGTAGAATCTGAGGGAGCTGGATTATGACATTTCAATGTACCATAGATTTAGATTAATCGATTGTTTAGGAAATTGCTTTTGGTTATAATAATAACAATCAGCTCACACAACGTCTTATACATTGACTTGACTCGCAAATAGGTCATTTAAAGCACGAATCCCAACAGATAACATAGGAATCACAAAAAAATAATTAATTACATATAATCAACACCTAGACACAGAACAAACACAAATATCATCATATAAATATTTATCCTGGGTAGGGTTCGAACCCTAGAGCTTTGGCACACAAGATCTGCGCCATCGAACCCGTCAATGTTTAGTTGGTTACTAGGTTATATTTTATTTTTTTGTTCTTTAGGTGTTGTATATGTTTTTGTATGTGTTGGTATCTGTATATATATATATATATATATCTATAAATATATATACATATGTAATACCATAAGTTCATAAAAGTGCTATATACCTAGATTTTGGAACATTATGGCCCTAGTGGCGCATGACCGTTCGCGTTGTCAACGCCCAAAAACAATGTTTGTGCGGTGGTGACTTCAGTGTGGAGCACTGTTCGCGGTTTAGTTTCAGTGTGGAATATTGATTGTGCAGCCTTGGGATGAGGGTGATTGTAGTTATTCTCACTATATCGGGTGGGTGTATAATACATAAAAAGAAACAGTAATTATATATACAAAACATTACTATAATGGGTGCAAGCCTTATTGCAAATAGCAATTTCTTCCAGGCAACCCTTGGATGGAAAGGTTATTGAAACAAAGAGGTAGTTAGAAATGTAAATAAAGTCAAAAGAAAAATATATTAAATATACATAATATAAATAGATTTTATTTAAGGAAATATAATCAGATATAACTGTAATGAATGAAAGTGAGCCTTTACCAACCGTTTAAGCACAGGCAGGGACCGCGTGCATCTAATACTAGTGGGAGTGCATTCCACAAACGAACAGCCAGGGCCGTAAAGGACTTACTAAAAAAACGTTAAGGATTGCACAGGCGTTTTTATTAAAAGGTTTTCTGATGACCTGCTATACTACAATGATGTAGAGTGTTGAGCCCGAAGCCCTAACTGCTACCCTCTGGATGTAATGTGAGGTGAGGTACTAGGTGTAGAAGCAGTAGTTTCTCATACACCTTAGATAATAATCAGAGCATAGTTATTCACATAAATATTTAACTAGTATACTTACTACACATATACAATTACCTCCTTAAGAAACATTAAATTCTATACATCATACAATATGAGAATATAGCCGTTTGTTTCTTACGATAAATAAAAACTATGTAATAAGAAGTAGACAAACACTACTGTAAGTTACATCTACTTATCAACCGCTGGTTTGGTAGCAGTTTTCTTTTCTTGATAAAAAATAGCTCACTAAACATAAAAAAAATCATTGTAATAATATGGATGTAATAGTAAGGGCGTGACGAACAAACGCGCATTGAGATTTAAAATATTAAGAATCTAGTTTAATATTTAAATCTTGACATAGAGTTTGAGAATATCAACAAGCCAAGGCAACTATTAATGTAAACACAAATGGACGATAAATAAAATCGACGTGAATGGGAAACATTACAAACACCATTCACTTGCCTAAAAAAATACAATCAGCACCAGTGTACCCGCATCCTAAAACACAGCATCCCCCAATCCCTCCCAACAAATCCGAGATTGCAGGGCAATTTTAACACAAAAATACAAGTGCAATTTGAAACGCCATAAACCGTTTGGGCCCAGTTTTCAACGTCTTAATAGTTAGTTGGCAAGCTTTGTTATTTTGCAGGATGCGAATCTGCGGAGGCAGCGGTCGTAATCTGCAACATACTGTCCTCTAATTGCGGTCCTAATTGCCCCACCCCTTTCCCCCTTCTTTATTCCCTGTTAGTTGGGAACATTTGGTCGCACATTTTGTGGAGCAAATCCGCGAACTTGTTTTATTTGATGATGTGGTTTGTGAAGTATTTTTTTTGTTAAAAGTAACAATTCACCTTAGAGATACTCACAAAAAACATCACATACAGTGACCTGACTCCGCGATAAGTAGCTTAAAGCACTTGTATGTAATTTCAGACTTCAGAAAATACGTAATTATATTGATGGGCCCAAAGGCGCAGATGGTAATGATTTTATCTTGTGCGGTCGTGGTTTTGATCACCACCCAAGACAAATATTTAAATAATGACAATTATGTTTGTTTTGTATCTGAGTGTTCAAAATGTGTATTAAAGTATTCCATTTGTGATAATTCTGTTGTCTGATCACGAGTGGTTTAAGCGAATCATCATGGAATCAGGTCAATGTATGAGATGTTACTGTGAATTTATTTATAACTTCTTATATAATACTAAATGCATATATTCAACACTTACACAGAACAAACATACATTTGTATTGCACGGGAATGCACGCTTTTGGTGCATAAGACAGAAGCGGGACGGTCCGTCAAATAATTCCAGAGTTCATGAGTTTAATAAATGTGAATATTAATGTCAATTTATTTGATAGATAGCAGAAGCTATATATATTTTCAAAATGTATTTACAATGCCCATGGCTTAACTAACAGATTTCGTGATATTTGTGAGCCCCTGTAATAAATGGGGCTACATTGGTAATACCAGAAAATCCCAATTCCCGATAAAAAAAATTGCGAGCTCTACATAAGAAAGCAAAATTATGAAAGCAAAGGACTTAACCACTATGCCATACATCAACCCTTGCCTTTGAATTGTTGCGTGACTAATCTTTAAAACTAAATGTATGTATCTACATCAGCGTCTTCGTTCTTCAATCAATGTGTGTTACTAGTGATAACCTAAGGTAGCGAAACGTGGTTACCATTGGCTTTCCACGCCAACTCAAAATAGCTCAACGATGGGAGTCACTTTGCGCGACCGAATCTGGAATGAGGAGATTCGTAACAGAACCAGGTTAACGACATTGCCAGGCAGATTACTAAGTTGAAGTGGCAGTGGCTAGGCCACTTGATACATAGAACCGATGGCCAATGGAGCCGTTAGATTCTGGAATGGAGACCACGTAACGGCGTCCACCCACAAGGTGGACAGACGATGTGACTAAAACCGTAGGATCACGCTGGACATAGACCGTATACAACGGCTCGTATTGAAGATCACTTGGGTAGGCTCTTGCCCAGCATGGACGCCTTATAGCTGATATAATGATGATGATGAAATGTATATCTTTATTGCAGAACAGTAAATTTCTTCTTGGAACTTGTTGACATTTTGCTTAATTTTTTTTAAGTTGAATGTTTATGTAACCACTGGAAACTTTATTGGTTTATGTGTTTAAGTTGTATATTATTATGGCATAATATCCTCAAGTCTCAAACAAGGTTGACAATGCATTAGTGATATTCATGTAATATTATGAATTGTTAACCTAGTCTAATAATTAAATATATGTAAATAAATATTTGTCCTGGGTGGAGATCGAACTCACGACCCTGGGCATACAAGATAATAAATATCACTACTATCTGCGCCATCGGACCCGTCAATGTTATGTATGTTTCTTATACCCCTGGTGTACAATAAAGTACATTATTATTACTAATGCTCCACTATTACAATTACCCACAAATATCTGCGAACATAGTAACCACATATATTGGAAATCTCTTGGGAACGTTATGGCGGAGAATATATATCGTAGAAAGTTCAGAGGCTTCTTCAAGGGATTTCGAATACGATCTGGTGTATGAGATCCACGCCATTTGGTGGGTCTGATCGTTTATCTATCCACCTTGTGAGAGATGTCTTACAAGATTCCAGAACCTCAAGAATATTGGATTCTGAGTACTATGTGTTTTACTCTTTATCATTTCAAATTGCTATTCCGCTGGGAGCCGCGTGGCTTCACCCTGTACCAGGTATCGTAAGAAGCGACTGAGGTACCGAAATTAACAGATTATGATATATCCAGCAGTGTAATTTAAAAGCAACTGGGCAGGGATGGATAGAAGTATTCCCGTTGCGAAGCTACGCTGTGCAATTGTCCAGCGCGGTAATTATGTGCAAATTCTCCCTTTCTTGGGCGGGCCTGGATCCAGTGGAGGTTTCACAGCTGCTATTATGATGATAAATCCACTTAACTATATGCATCGGTAACTATATATTATATAGTATAATATATATAAAAAAAACCTGGTCTCAGGCTTTAGGCGAGGCTTTTATATAGTTTATTTTTTATCTAGAATACGAGTATATCATCAGCATTTTTCATTATATTATATTAGTTTGTTGCCCATCCTTATTATCTGTGCATCTCGAGTCGTCCGGCTCGGCCAACATATGGCATCTGCTGGCTCAAGAGGCCTAAGCGATGCCAAATGCGATACATACAGTAATGGTGAGATTACAAATAGCTCTGTTTATTCACCGCCATTGCCCGCCAGATTTAATGTTCGGCACCCGGTTTGATAGATTATCCTAGTTTCAAGAGGTTTCAACTTTAGTGTTATGGATATAGTTTGTATAAGATTTGTGTTGTAATGGATTTGTACTTTCTTTTGTTTGTACGTAACTCAAACTACGGGAGTGGTAAATTATTTAACAATGCTTTAGTACAGGACAACAATTTGTTGATAATAATTGTATCCTTGAATTCTTTTATTAATTACGTATGTATTAATTATAGCTAACGTTATATATCTATAAAAATATTATAAAGCAAATAATTAGTTACTGTTATGTTACTGGCATTAAAGTTAAGAGAAGTATGCCAAGATCGTAACAAGTGGAGATCTATAGTCTCTGCCTACCCCGATGAGACTTAGAAGTGATGTATGTATATATGTTCTAAAGTTGAAGCTTTGTTAGCTTAGTGTAAAAGGTAGGTACTTTCTTTTTTGCAATTTACTTGAAATCATTTAAATGTTCCGAAGAATAGAATGTCAGACATGTTTGATTATTCACGTTCATAAAGGTAATTCTTTCAGACTTAAAGCTTTACTGGCATTCTGGTCTTATCCGACACTATGTCCAAAAGAGGTTTGTTGTTAGCATCTATTTCTACAATTATTAAAATAAGTACTTACATTCTATTTGTTATGATTTTGCGTCTTCTCAAGTTAATCAATTGCAAAGAAAACTTAGTTAGAATAGCGTAAACCATAGATGTGGATATAATTACTATATTCGTACTTTGAATCTGAAAAATCCTTTGGCATGATATGATGCAAACAGTTTCGATAATCTACTTTCGTTAGATATAGAAATCTTTTAATATTTTGTTGGGCTCGATGGTGAAGATAAAGATCCCATCTTAAGCGCTAAAGGTCGTGGATTCGGTCCTTACTCAGGAGAAATATTAATATGTTATATTTAGTAAGTATCTTATGTTTGTGCTGTGTTTCGATATCAATAATATGTATTTTAGTATCGATTTCGTGATTCCTCTATTGTCTATTATTCATAACACAAGTTTTTTGAATGAACAAGTCATTTATAACACTTTTGTTCTCAGTACATTCAGCGACAAGTGTATATACGAGATGTGTGAATTATTAATTATTAAAGAGGCAAGATTTATATTTGTAACAGATAAACTCAAAACTACTAACCTTAAGACGTATATAAACTTCACGTTCACCCACAATTTCTTGAAAACAGCCATAATATCTGTGAGTTTGTAAGCGTTTATCTCTAAGAACAAGCCAGTGCTAGCAAACGACAGTTAGCCGTAGTTTCGGCCGGTAATTGATTATGACAAATGTATAAGAGGGGAACTCGCAAATGGTGTTTTAGTCGACGGGGAGGGATTCGAATTGTACTTTTTACTTGTTAGGATGATTATGCTTGAATTGTTTATTTACTGTTTTGATTGAATGCAATAAAACTCAATATCCAGTAATTTCACTCTCACCCCTAATCTCGAATACAGCAACGCCAACATTGTAATTAGGCAATAAAAAGTGAGGTCCACCTTTGTCTAGTTTTTTTTATCTATATCAGACTGAGATTAAATTGTCAATGTGCTGTTGAACAAAAATGGATAAAATTAAAGCATTGCAACGCTATAGGAAGACCTCATAAGCACTGATTTATGTAGCAAAATTACTAAAATATTTATTTTCTATAAAAATTCCAGTAGACAACCAACACGATACTAAAGTTTCATTCTGTCCAATGAAAAGTAAATTGTTTTTTGTTCTTTTTATTGATTTATAAAAGCATAAAAACTGCCAATAACGTTAACTTTATGGTCACAGATTTGTTTCCACTTCTTCGTCTATCGTTCCGTACGTTCCAGCGGTTTGATTTGGTCCGATCTTGTCTAAAATATAAAGCGTGAACCTGCCGAACTCAGCATTTACCTACCCCGAGCGAGGCGCAGAAGAGGCGTTGTGATTCAAGTCTAGTCCGCCGCAGTAATCGGGTTCCGTCTGAAATTGAGTCTGTAAGTTTCGGCATGACGTGTTATCGGATTTGTTCGAGAACGCGCTCGGGATCCAACGACTATTCCGCCTACACTCAAATTGCATCTTCACTGTCTAGTACTAGGGCATAGTGTAATGAAATCAAAATACTAAGGTGCATAAGATTAAGCCGTTATTATGTTAGCAAAATAAAAATAATATACTTCATTTTCAATTAGCATGTACGGTTTTCATAACCTGGTTTATACTAAAATAAAATGTAATATTCTCAGAAAAATTTGAAACAATAATGATAATGTCATATCATCATCATCGTCATCTTACCAGCCATTAGAATGCCACTGCTGGACATAATCCTCTCTAGCAAGCGTTGGGCAAGCGTGTTGGCAATCGTGACGGGGGTGCTGCTGCCCATCCCCGCCCTGTTAGCGTTATGTCCACGCCTGCCCAGCGCCGTAATTATAGGAAATCTCCCTTTTATTAAGGAGGCTGATGTCCAACAGTGGGCTTCCTGCGACTGATATGATTAAGTACCCATTTCATTCCGTAATCTACAGTATTAACAAACCGAAGTACAAGAGGCAAAACAATAATCTGCTGTCACAGTAATGTCTGAAAAACGCGTGATATAGCAATACAAGGGAATTCAGTAAAATAATTTGAACTTGCATGAATAATGCATTTATTAGAATGAACCTATTCAATTTGTATTCAATATGTTTATTGGACATAAATATAATACTATATAGATAAACTTACTAATCATTGTAATAAAAAAATGCGTAGACAATATGACAATATAAACCATTTGCATATGGTGATGTTGTAAACTTTATAGAACTGTGAAGATTGAAAACAAAATTACAGCTATCGGAAGTCCTCTGCTGGAGATACGTCTCCCCAAGAAAGAGAAAACTTTGTCCTTTAATTGCCGCGCTGGGCAATCGTTTAGTAATCGCAGAGTGCAGCTTTCTTGATGGAAATGCTGTTGCTCATCCCCACCTCCTCGAATAATTTGAACTGCACCAGCTGTTTTCGCTAACCTGTGCCTATTTATCCGAATTCCCAGTCCCGGTTTGAAAGGTAGTGTTAGCTCGCTGCGTCGTCCCGGGACGGTTCTGACGCCGCTATTTTTGGATACCTACTTACATGTAAATGAGTGATTGTGCTCACATAAAATACCGGCTTATGTTCCAATAGCAATGGTTGGAGGAAAAATCGGAGAATTCTCGGATCCTATAGTTTTTTGTGGACGAAACGTTCTACTCGTAGAATATAAAATTATTACGTGTCTTGAGAAAAGTATATTTTATCAAGAAAGGTGTAATCATGATTCGAATACTCTAACGATATGATTCTTCTGTTGTCTGATATTTTTATACAAGTACAAGTATTTTAAGCGACTTATCAAATAAGGTATTGCATGTATGAGATATTGTGTGAATTTATTGTAGTAAAAATAAAAATATCAGTAACTATAAAATATTATAATCGTATTGATGTATATACAAACATTTAATTATCGACACAACATCCAGAGAAAATTGACTTGAAGTAAATATTAACATTTCTGTGTTCATACAGTCAAAGAATAAAAAAAATAATTTGTACAGCTACGAATATAGCTACGAATTAAGTCTCGGGAGACTTAATTCTTAATTCAGAGGTTAAATTGTTTGTAAACGTATTCGATAATGATTAAGGACGGTTTTTTAAAAAATATTATTTATATTAATATAGATGACGGTATATTCACTCGAAGCCGTGAAGCTCAAACACAGAGAAGAGTTGGGCAGCACCATATGCGCTAGCCCAGCGCGTCAATTATGTGCAAAATCTCTCTTTCTAGGAAGGCCTATCTGTAGCAGTGGATTTTTTATGTCTGCTGTAATGATGTTGATAATGCAATGTACTATTATATGGTACTAAAGGCTTGTCATACACACTCTTTAACAGTGAAGCAACAATACCAACACGAGTTACCGCCCGATCGCAATATTTGCGCGCCCATTCTCAGCCGCGAGCGTCTATGGTTTGTTTACACTGGGCCACACCTGTTTTCGCTTCGCTGGATTTTATTTTTGCCTATTAGGTTTATGTGAGACGCTCTGCATTTCGATAAAACCCTTCAAAATAGGGGGCTCGGTCGGTACGATGTAATAATCGTGCTGGGTAAATTCACACCTTTGTTTTTAGCTGTTAAGGATTTTTTGTATAATTTAATGTGCAGATTTAACAAAGGTTTGAGATATTCTAGACTCTTTAACTTACTGCACCCGTCGAAATGTGCTTGATTTTTTATATGTTAAAATGAAATTTTAACATTTGTATCGCGTTGAATAGTTTTACAATGACGTTTCAGTGTTCTGAGAGACATCACTATTAAAATTGTTGCGTGTATGTACCAAAATATACATTTAATCTTAAATCAATATTTATTAGCACACAGATAACAGAGTTTCGACCATGTCCTTTCTAAAGTAACTATAATTTCTATGGCTTGCATTAAACTTTGTTGAACAATATATGTCAGAAATGCGGTGAAGGGCTAATTTGTTCTCTATTATTCGGTACTGAGATTACAGAAAACTTTTTCAAATTTACAAGATGTTAAGGAAAATAAGAAAACATTACGGGCATCTTCAAAAAATACCTTCAAGAAATTGGTGGGCTTGATGGCGTTAATGGTAGCGATCCTATCTTGTGCACAAAAGATGTGTGGGTTCGATTCTCACTCAGAGCAAATATTTATACGATGATATTTGTGTTTTTTCTGTGTCTGGGTGTTAAATATATGTACTTTAGTAGTATATTTGTGATTCTTCTGTTGTCCTGCATCCGTAATACAAGTGTTTTAAGCGACTATGGAGTCAGGTCAATGTGCAAGGTGTGGAAATTTATTATTTATTTATTATTATACCTACTCGAAAATCCAGGATACTAGGGATATTAGTTTTTGCCCACTAGCGCTAGCTACTAGCGTTGAGGTCTGCAGCTATAGGCATTCCTTTTGAACTTATTTAATCGTTAGCAACGACATCAACAGCACGTGTTTATATCATGCCGTATGTATAGCCATGTTGACAATCGCATAGTGTAGCCTTGAGAATGTGGATCTTGGGGAGGCCTATGTCCAGCTGTGGCCGCTGATATCTGCAGCTGATAATGATGATGATGAAGTCATAATATTTATAATCGCATAACGATTATAAATATTATGACTTTACACATTATTAAATTAACTTTGAATATCTTTTATTTACCACGGCTTATTAAAGAAAGGAATGTTTAGATGGCTAGGACATGTATAAAAACGGTAGTGATTGGAAGAGTATGTATAGGATGGCCTAGGCAAACCTATATTAACCAGGTAGAAGAGGTTTTAAAGAAGGGCCAGGTCAGAAGTACCAAGTATAAATAAGCGTGAATGAAAGAGAGAGATCCATAGTCTCTGCCTATTCCGAAGAGACACAAGCGTGATGTAATGTATGTATTTAAATTTCTCATTTTATTACACTCATACATTTTGGTGCGACCGTGTCAAAAATACAGAGGGAAAAATGTCCGTAACTTATTTTATCTACTAGCTTCACCAAGTTTGTGAGTTCTTATTTATTTACGAAAATAGACACATGCTATAAAGACACTAATATGTACATATCATCAACAATGTAACATGCAAAATTTGAAATCCTCGTCTCGAAAATCACAAAGCAAATGTCACAACACCGTGACACAACATTCGGCAGTTCATTGCCTCGGTCGCGTCTTACGGCTATTTCCACACCTGGTTCCCGTCATTCCAGATATTGCGGCTCTTGCTTTGCATTCCGATAAAAGGGACATTACGAAAGCTGACGAGGTGAGATTGCGTAAAATAAAATTTTACAACCATTTGGTCGAAAACGTGGCATTACCAAACATATTGACAAGACGGACTCGGTGGCGCGGACGGTAATGATCCTATCTTTTGCGCCAGGGGTCGTACGTTCGATCTTCACCCAGGACAAATATTTATATAACGATATTTGTGTTTGTCCTCTGTGTTAGATGTATGTATTTAATGGAATGTCTATTAAATATATGTATTTAAGTAGTAATCAAATGTACTACTTAAATACATATATTTAATATTCATTCATATAAATATGCCTTGGGTGAGGATTGAACTCACGACCTTCGGCGCATAAGACAGGATCACTACCGTCTGCGCTATCGGGTCCGTAAAATATTAGTGGAAGTATTTTTTTTATATTACTCAATCGATTTTTTCATGCTATTGATTGTTATGGCAGTCTATAGACGCTCGGATTATCTCAAAGATATCGCTAGCCTTGTGAGTTACGAGATATCTTGTTACATTAACCAGTTATTTAATCCTATCTATCCTTTCAAACTGCTGCACATTGCGAACACTGCTATTTGGCGGTAGAAATTGGAGTCTTTTCACCAGTTCAACAAATAGGCATACAGTTTTCGTGATAGTAAGCGTCACTGCAACCTATATACACTCTTAATATATCACAAATATATCACAAATACATCACAAATATATCACAAATATATCACAAATTATCACAAATATATCACAAATATATCACAAATATATCACAAATATATCACAAAT
>JACJUM010002543.1:1878187-1890810 GCA_020976665.1 Heortia vitessoides
AATATATCACAAATATATCACAAATATATCACAAATATATCACAAATTATCACAAATATATCACAAATATATTACAAATATATCACAAATAAATCACAAATATATCACAAATAAATCACAAATTTATCACAAATATATCACAAATACATCACAAATATATCACAAATATATCACAAATACATCACAAATATATCAAATGCCGTTGCCAATCTTGTGATATAAAGATATTATGTTAAGTATACATGTTATTACCCATAATTGACTGCCTCTCTTTCTCTTTAAATTGAAACGAAGCAATGATAATACTGCTATTTGGTAGTAGAAATAAATGATAGTGAGATTCCAATGCAAACAGCATTTTTGTATGTTCCATGAGATCTACGTAATGGAAATGTTATGATGTTGAGAATTTTTAGCCACGGATAATTGGCTGGCACAGGTGTAGAAGATATCAAATACCAAAGATTCAAATAAAAAACTACCAATAAAATCGACGTGATGATGCTGTTAAATAATAAAACAATTTTTATGTCTTCTCAAAGAGGCAATCTATTGCTGCAGGAATAACTGTGATCTCCCCGCCCGGTTTGGCGAGAGACAGATAAGTGTGGGGAGAGTGATATGGTACTAACTTAAGGGATGCTGTCATTTTACCCGTACTATAAGTGTCATATTTATTTTGCTATAACCTAAAACGCACAATTTTATTAGCAGTTGTCGAAGGACCCTGACACAATATAAAGAGTATGCAACATACCCATCCATCCTTTTTCCAAACATACCTGCGAAAACTGAAAACACCCGGAAGCTAAAAATATTTTAGAATAAAAGCTGGGAGGCATAAAGGCCACAACAATAAAGGGCAGAAAATAGAGTATAATAGGTACGCGAGAGTATAGAATGAAAGTACTAAAGGTATAAAAGCGGGAACTGGTATGGTACTAGAGAAACAGAATGAACGCGAGGAATATAGCTAGAGTTAGACATAGGATATAGATATACAAGAGACTTTGTAATTGCTCACAATAGAAGAGGGACAAGAATTGTACCCTACTTTGTACTAGGTATTGTAAGAGATGACTGAGGTAACGGAACCGACAGATGGTGGTATATCAATCTACAATAGTGTTCATTTAAATTCGTTAATAGTTTAAACTCACTAGGCGGGGATGGGCAGCAGCATCCCCATCGCGAAAGTTATGTTCTGCGATTGCCAGCACGCTAGCCCAACGCGGCAATTATGGGCTAAAGTCCCCCTTTTTTAGGGATATGTCCAGCTGTTGACTTCCAGTGGCTGATATGATGATGATGTTGATGTAAAAGCATTTTAGTTTAGTTCAATAAAATCTTTTTTATGTGATTGATTTGCACTAAAATTCTAAAAGTACATTTTTAAGGGTACATTTGTACACATTTGTAAGGTGATGAATGTATTACCAAATATAAGTATGCAGGCTGCTATATGGTGTGTGATTAAATGATGATCGTTCCAAGTGGGATTAAAACTTCTACGGCAACGAATTCAACTGTTTAAAACTTTACTATGTTCCCGGGCCCAATGGCGCAGATGATAGTAATCCTATCTCATGCTCCAAGGGTCGTAAGTTCGATCCCCACCCAGGACAAATATTTATGTAAAGATGGTATTTATGTTTGTCTTATGTCTGGGTGTTAAAATATAATATTTAACTATATTTGTGATTCCTCTGTTTTCTGGTATCCGTAACACACACTTATGTTAAGTGAATTTTTTCGTTGTCGGGTATGAGACGGGCAGTTGGCATAAAATATCAGACATACTTTCATCTGATAAAGTCTGTAAAGATCCTTTATTAATTTATTTTTTGTTGTCATTAAATATAAAATGGTTCATAAAACGTGTCTAAGTCATTAATTCATTCAAAATATCCGTCAGGTGTTTTGGATGTAACATTAGTTACTAAAACTTGTAATCCCCTCATTACAAGTGCAAGATCGGGTGAAACACCTAGAAAGTACCCTTATAAAACTACTAAGTTTATACCATATGTATATCTCGATTAGAGATATCAGACAAAAAGTAGTAATCATAAACCTAAGTATCGGGAGACAGTCGAAAACCTCTCAAATCACGAATAGTCAAATGTCATGGCATTTTGTCTAGGGCAAAGACCTCTCACTGTAACAATGGAGACAAAGACGAAAATGTTGAGTTTTGGTTTTATATTTCTACGATATACTTACGAGAAAATTAGTAAGTTTTATTACAATTATTGAGTGTTTTAAAGAAATAATACAAATTGTTATCATATACCATACTTCAAAAGGTGAAGGACTTATAGGGACTTAAAATAGCAAATGACCAAATAACTAACATATATATTTCATGAAAGAAATAAAAATTTCTTCTTTATGGAACCCGGAAATTTTTCGAAAAAAAAAAGGCTAGGAAAAAAAAAATTATTTCCCCCAAAGTCACATAGTACTTCTGTAATTAAGTCTACTGCTGGACATAGGCCTCCCCAAGAAAGGGGGGATTTTGCCCATAATTGCCGCGCTGGGCAAGCGTATTGGCAATCCCAGAGCGCAGCTTTCACGGTGGGAATACCGCTATCTGTCGGTTCTGGGACTTCATATATATTGATATATAAATATATGAATATATTTATTGATATATAAATATATGAATATATTTATTGATATATAAATATATGAATATATTTATATATCAATAAATACAAAAGGAGAAGCTAGCTGACTGACTGATATAGCAACAAAGAATTTCTATGTCTGGGTATTATTAATTAGCTAGCTATTTATCACAGAATTAGGTTGAAGTAGGTTGGGTGATAACATCATAAGTATTGCAAAATGTCTAATTTTACCTCTTTAGAGATTTCATGCTAAGAAAAATGCTGAAGTATAATTAAGATTAATAAACATGTAATATTTAATAGAAAAAAATTAACTTATCCCTGGCAGTCCTGTCTGAAGCCTGAAACAATTTGATTTTTTTTCTCGTAAATATTATCTACGCCTAATTATGAATTACAGTTAGCAGTCACGCATTTACAAGCACTCATTTCTCTTCATACTGCAGTAAAGCGGATTTCCATACTAGATATTAAAACCTCTAGCCGTCTTAAAATGACAGGGCATGTTTTATTCATGCCACTCATCTTTGCTTAAGTTTTCGTCCAATAAGTTCTTCTAGTGATGCGACTGAGTTTAAGAAATCGAGTGTGCAGTGGAACTTTTGTTTGAAATGTGGTATATTATTATGTTATTCTCGATAATAAATGCATATAATAAAAAGGTTACAAATACCCATTGACCGGCCATTCGGTTTTATATATTTCCAATTATTAAGTAGGTATTATTAAGTATGAGTAGAATAGTACCTTCTTCTGTATCAGGTGTTATAAGAGGCGATTAAGGTACCAGAACCGATAGATAGCGGTATATCTATCCATAGGTATTAGTGTGTCTCAAATACATAGGGCATGGATGACAGCATTCAAGCTCCCCTGCAATCGCTGCGCGCTAATTGCCCAGCGCCAAGATTATAGGCGAAATTCTCCCTTCCTTGAGGAGGCCTATGTCCAACAGTGGACTTCGAATGGCTGGTATGATAATGATAAATATTTAAAGGTCAACTATTGCTTAACTGACTTGACTATTGATTTAGTAAGGCGTGTATACTCTTTTCTTTAGCAGTGCCGTGAAGTTTCACCCGTGTTTAATTCTAGAACTAACTTTGCCCCCCCCCCCCCTGTTTAGCCCTTTATAATTTTCAAAAACAAATATTTTTACACGTGTTTCATGACTTTTAATAAAGAACCTTAATATAGAATATCGTTTGAATAACTTCAAACACTGCAGTGTTCATCGTCTTTTTGCACCCCTCATTTTTCCTCCTTAGAATTCTTCACTTAAAATTCACCTTAATTTTCAAAAATACTATCTAGCTCCTCTACGTTATTAAAAGGAACTGTGCAATATCATGTTTTTAATATTTTTAGTTTAGGCTTTTCGTTTACGCCAGTCAGTGTCACTCAGTCAGGCAGTCAGCAAATTTTTTTATGTATATTGAAAGTTCAGTAAGTATACGGTCAATCTATCTTTTACATACATATATAGATAGCCTCTAGCCATCACTATCTGAAACTAACGCAAGACGAACCACGATAGGTTCAATTTGCATTTTAATTGGATTTAGGGTTCCGCGGGGCGCTATTAAAACGTTTTTAATTGCGGAGCTAATGCAACACGGCTCTAGCTAGTTCTTTTTTTCCTTGAGTTAAATGTTAAATTTTGCGGAACTCTGCTTTGTGGTTCCGTGCTTGTTAGTCGTGTAATGTATTTAGGAAACGTGAGTGGAGTAAGTATAGAATGGGTATTTGATAAATGATCAAATTTTATAATGTTATATGGCAAATCTAACATCAATAACCGTGCGTCGTTTAAGCGATTAATTAATATTATTTATAATTAAATAAAATTTCAGTATTACAGATGCGGTGATATAATACAAGAAAACATGGACTACAAACTGGACTTATTTATTTAAATAGCCGTCTATCTTCCATTACTGGAAAAGGCCTTGCCAAAAAGGGAGAATTTTGCCCATAATTGCCGCGCGGGGCAGACGTGGTGGCAATTGCAGTCTAGCTTCGCGACGAGAACGCTGCTGCTCGTTCGCGCCCAGTTGTATTTATACAATACCGCCATCTGTTAGGTCCTTGGAAGCTTCAGTCTCCTCTTACAATACCTCATATAAAAAGAGGCCCTATTCTTCTCTGCATCATCATACTATCTGATAAAAATTTGGAGGGAAATAGGTTTTAAATAATAAATCGTAAAAAATTACGAATTTCAGTGTTGATAGATGTGAAAATAGTTGTTGATTGTGTAGAAATTTATGAGAAGAGTTTATTCACCGACGTACGAGTCATAGACGATTTAATAAACAGTGCCTCTCTCTCGTGATGTAATCGCAATGAACCGGTCCTATTGGAAATATTTTATTGTCGCCTGTGTCTAGCAGTAGTCCTATGGCTGATGTTCTAACAATGCCTTTTATTACTGCCCCCTTACTCTTCAAACCGGAACAATACTAATGCAGACGATCTTTTTATGAAGTCTATCTCATGTAAATATTTTATAGTATTTTAAGTACACTACTCTACATCTTACAGCAAATTGCGATATTCTGAAGTCACGATACCTTGTAAAAATGCTAAATTTTCCACGGAACCCCAGTCTCCACGTTCCTCCGTGTACTTTTGGTCAGGGACTAATGAATTTGCATTCATTGGAATATGGTTTCGATCATTTCTTACATTGCAGCGTATATTTTATAAGAGATTCTTTTCAGAGATATTTTTATGACTCGTTCACTTTTTAAATTCTCATTTGTTTTTCTTATTCAGCTCTTTAGCATTTTCTGCTACGGTTTGAGATGTTGAGATGATGAGATGTTGCTCGATTATTGAATAGGTAAATAATGTTCAACTAACTTTATTTTAAGTATTCTTTAATTATGAATTTATTCTAGTGTTTGATTTAATGACTGCATTCATATTAAAATAAAATTGACATGTGCAACTAGAGTAACGCACTGACTTAAAAAAAACAGAAGAAATACAAATATGTGTTTTTAATTTTAGCCGTATGGTATCGGCAGAGTAGAATAGTACATTCCTCTGTACCAGGTGTCGTTAGAGGTGCCAGAACTGATAGATGGCGGTATATCCATTTAAAACATTGCAGCTCAAATGCACAGGGCGGGGATGGGCAGAAGCATGCCCGTCACGAAAGCTGCGCTCTGCAATTACCAACACGCTTGCCTCGCAGCAAATTTTGTTTTAATTTCCATAAGACTGTATTAGACTTATTTCATATGCATAATGTAATATTTAAGAAATAATTAAGTAAAGAAAGTTCGATAAACATTTGTTTGTTTAATCACAGCAAAGAATAAACAGGTCTAAATGAAATCTCTCTCAAAAATATACAATAAGTTCAATTCGATATAAATTACCTTTTATTGGTTTATAGTATTTTAACGAATAAATAGTTTTGGGAACATAAGATCGACATGTTTTTATGACAGTGTTTTTTACGAAAATGAAGCAAATAAGGTATTTTTATTCTCTTCGATAAATCTTAATTATTTTATCTGTAGATAAAAGAATTAAGAGCTATTTAAGAACTCAAAACAACAGCATGCGTGTTCTGCACCGATAGATGAGAGAGGCAGTGAAATAAATGAATAATGTAAAACAATATCTTAAAGTCACGAGTGTGGCGATGCGCTAGTGATATCGGTATATCTTCATATTAACCGTAATAAGTCTTAAAATAAAACTTTCTTTTGAACGGTTTTAAAACGCGGTTTATTATTTTTTTACATTTCCAGTTCGGCGTTTTGGTTACCTTGCGGCAACCGTTTTCAAGATTTACAATGAATGTTACAATTACTACCTTGACATTTTTTATTTATTTTTTAATTTTGTACGTTTGCGTTCCTATCCATGCAGAAATAAATGTTTAAAAATATTACGTTAGAAGTCGAATGTTGGACAAAGGCCTTCCTATTTGGCCTGAACTTTTGCGCATTATTGCCACGCTGGGCAGATATGATGGCAATGGCATAGCGTTGCTTTGTACTTCGCGATTTCGGAGGGTTACACCGCTATTTTTCGTTTGCGGTACTTATGTTGCCACTTTGGTGGTAGAAGGGGAAGTCCTATTCTATGCCGCCGGTACCCGAGGCCTTAGCTTGGCGACATTCATTATCATCATTATATAAAACGTACACGTGCTGGATGCCGGCCTGTGTCTAGCGCGATCCAGCGGTTTTAGCCAGATTGTCTGTTCATCTTACGGGTAGATGCTCTATGCTGTGCTTGCCGCACGTGGTCTCCATTTCAGAACCTTACGACGCCATCGGCAATTGGTTCTGTGGACCAAGTGCCCTGCTCACTGCCACTTCATTATTCTAAGGCTATGTCGGTACGGTTCTGTTACGAATTTTCTCATTCCGGATTCGACCGCGCTACTTCGAGTTTTTTCATAGCTCATTTAGTTGTGAGAGTTGTCTTAGAAAGCCAATGATAAAAGACTACGTTTCGCTACCATTGGTTATTAACAACCTTCGTTATAAAAAACAGGTTGAAAGATCAACCTAATTTATATTATGTTATTACCAGCTCGTTTAGCGAGTAGTATGCACTTATATGTTGGTTGTTAACATTATACCAAACGTTGCGAAACTGAAGACCCGATAATCAAGGCTCGTTTGTTGAGGCGTGAAGAAGCCGGATATTGGAGCTCGATACGCTCCGAGTTTAAGGCCTTGTTTGGAGTAATACCTGCGTGAGGTGCATTATGGTATGGTACAATTTGATAGGCCTGATGGTGTATTTGTTAGTGTTCCTATCTTGTGCAGGAAGAGCCGTGGATTCGATTCCCATCCACGTTTAATGGGATGTGTGTCAATAATAATAAATAAATCAATTCACACAACTTCTCATACATTAATCTGACTCAGTCGCTTAAAGCATTTGTGTTGGAGACATCAGACAACAGAGTGACAAATAATACAAATAAAAGTACAGATACAAATATCATTATATAAACATTTGTACTGGTTTGGGATCAAACCCACGACTTTTAGCGCATAATTTGATTGGATCAGTACCACCTGCACATCATTAACCAACATACTAATGATGAAAATTTGTTTTTACCGTGTTTTGGGTGTTCAAGTATTACATTTGCGATTCTTCTGATGTCTAATATCTGTATCACAAGTGCTTTAAGCGATTTATCAAGGCGGTAGTCATTCTATTTCGTACGCCAAGGGTTGCGGGATCGATCCCTACTCAGGTCAAATATTTATATGATGAATATTTCTGTTTGTTCTGTGTCTGGATGTTTAATATGTATTTATATTATAATTGTGATGCCTCTAAAGAAGTGTAAATTTATTTCCTGAAATCATTATTGTTCATGAAAAATTAAGTTGTTTTTGTATTTAAATGATACGAACAAATATTATACCTACGATTTTTGATACAATTTTAGAATAATTGACAGAATTGAGTAGATCTAATTGATGGTGAATAGCATTTGTGTAAAATCAGTAGAACTGTGAAAATTGATAATGGAACAAGGGGATAACCAAAATTAATATATGTTTTATATTTATTGTTCAAGATTGCTGTCACCAATACCATCAGAAATGGAGGTGCTGTCTGCCTATGGTTTGGGCCCCGCGCTCTTGATGCTCGGCGAAGGCTACTCACGTAAGTTACGATGTAATCATTACACAATTAAGTTACAATAGTGAAAGTTCATTATGTAACAAGTAATTGAGTGTTTACTGTAAAATTGTAAATGTAATACTATGCGTACGGATATGTTTTAACCGACTTCAATAAAGAAGGAGGTTTTCTATTCAACATATTTTTTATTGTGCACATTATTTGATATCTTCGAAGATTGTGAATCGATTTAATTTTTTATTGCCCTCTGATACTCATTATTTTTCTAATCTGATAATAAAAACTTAACTCTTTAATACTTATCAGAGAAGAAGATCGAGGGACCATTATTTTTTCTTCGGATTGATATTAATGCTGGGCTACTCCAGCAATGTAGAAATATGGGCGATGCCGCTCAACTTATCCCCAGCCAGCTCTATTATGCCCGTATGCCTCGCATTCGCGGAACCGACGGTCGTCACTCGAGAGGGCGCCTCTGTGGCCGGACCTCGGCTCAAGTAGCCATATTTGGAGACTATTGAAAAAGTGGAGGACTAAGTGAGCCCGACAGCAATTGTATGCTTTAAGGGCAGGTATTATACGGGTTCGCAAGTTAATGCGTGTATTCTGCTCTACGGTAAGTAGTTGTGAGTCGGAGTGCCGGCTAGAGGGAGACTAAGGCATTTATAAAAGTTATGTATACTTGACGATTTACATTTTTTGACGGGCCCGATGGCGCAGATGGTAGTGATCTTATGCGCTGAAGGTCGTGGTATCGATTCCCACCCATGACAAATATTTATATGATGATATTTGTGTTTCTTTTGTGTCTGGGTAATTTATATATGTATTTAAGAAGGATATTTGTGATTCCTCTGTTGTCTGGCGTCTATAACACAAGTACCATTACTGACTTATCACTTAATCTTTTGACTTTAACATATTCTCGATGTTTAAGTTCTAATTACATGTATGAAAGGCATGTGACTTTGATGGTGCAGCGCAGCGGAACGTGATCGTTCAACTGCATGTTACACAACATTTATGACAGATTTCATATTGGTTACTAGAGGTAGATCTCGTACAATGATCATCGACTTGGCCTCACTCTCGCCTATTTTTCCATTGTTATGTTCCGGTTTGAATGATAAAAGAGGCAATGCAATTACTGGGTAATGTGTCACAATATCTTCAAATCACAAGGCTGCCAACACCTTTGTCCTTGAAATGGTACGAGAGTCTATGGGCTGTGGTGACGCGGACTGTATGTTACCGTTTTCATTCTTATATAGGTTTCTAGATACCAACACAAGAAATGTAATATTCCTGAACACATTTTTACACTGTGTATGTATTCTGTCATATACATTCCGCAAAAAATGTGAAAAAATGTCCATGAAATTCTTTGAGTACGTTTCAGCCAAGGAATGTAAGACATGGAATAACATAGCCAATTAGCCAGTTACATTATGCATTGTAAATTATTTCCTGGGTCTTTGTTATTAAGTATTTTTTGCTTAAATATGTTATGTACAGGGTTCTATCTTTTATATATATTTTTCAAAGGTTGGATATTCATTCTAATCTTATATGAATTAATTAAGACAATAAATAATAATTTCTACAATATCTCATATATTAACCTGACTCCGTGATAAGTTGTTTAAAGAACTTATGTTACGGATATCAAACAAAAGAGAAATCAAATATATAATATTAAAATACGTATATTTAACACCCAGACGCAAAACAAACATAAATAATATCATATAAATATTTGTCCTCTGACTTTACGATCTTTGGCGCACGCGACAGGGATATAAACGTTTGCGCCATCGGGCCCGTCAAGTTATAAAACCAATATTTATAGTTTGCATCTTTAGAAATGATTTTCTATAAAACAGCCATTATCCGCTAATTTAACGAAACATTAAAAATTTTGCTGATTTTCAGCATAAAAAACCTTTATTAGTTTTGAACGAGACTGTACCTATTCCATAGTTGGCAAAGCGGCGTCCCCTTAGGCTTAGTTCACACCTATGACTGAATATTCACACGACGCGTGTATAGCTGCGTTAGATATTAAAGACAATAATGTAGTTTGGTTGTATTAAGTTGGTTCATCAACGTTGTCTGCAGAAGGCTTAAAGCTGGTGGAAGTTTGAGGTGAATTTAGTACAACAAACAAACATACATACATCTAAACATACACGTATATGTATATATATATATATATATATATATATATATATATATATATATATATATTATATATATATATATATATATATACATGTATGTTATTTATTTATTTGACTTTATTGCATAAAATGTTACATAATGTATAAATGGCGGACTTAATGCCAGATGGCATTATCTCCCAGTCAACCATTACAGTAAACAGGAAAAAATATATATATGTAGTGGTGCAGGCAATATATATACAAAATAGATAAACGTGGCATACATATTTGTATAAATAAACGCAATAAATGCATATGATATAAAAACTTTATATATATATATATATATACATGTATGATAATGTGTAGTGTTTAGGTGTTATTTTTCTATGACTAAGTTATTTAAAGTAAGCCTTACCCCTCTACTTGAAGGAGACCTCTTCGCCTGCATTGGTACTTCACTCTTTCCTATTTGTAACCGTAAATATTAGTGTGTTGCTGTGTTCCGGTTTGAAAGGTGAGAGAGGCAGTAAAATTACTAGGTAAATGTGACATTGTATCTTAAATTCACAAGGTTGGCGAGACACTAGTGATATCATTGTGATGACTCGAGTGTCTATTGGTTGCGGTCATGTTTATCATCAAGTAGACCGTATGCTTGTTTGCTGATTTCATAACATAAAATAAAAAAAATACCGCAGCCCATCATCACAAGAAAATCACTAGCGCGTCGCCAATCTTGTGACTTTAAAAAAATTGTCAGATTACGCAGTTATTTTACTCTTACCCTTGAAACCAGCACTCAGCTACTAACAATGCTCTGAGGCGGTAGGTGTAGGTGAAAGTGAGGTACCAATGCAAACGACCTTTGTATGAGGTCTACCTCTAGCTAATTATTTATGAATCAATTATGCAACCGTACGGCATACTGTAGACACTAGCCTCGTGACTTAATTTTCATTGAGTCTAAATGGTAGCCATTGGTCTGGTATGTACACTATTCTAAATTCAATTGCGTCACGTTCGGTTAAGGTGCAGGTTGCATAGGTCATTTTAGAAATCTGTTGTTTTAGCCTCTTTGAATACATAAATATATGTGAAACATATCTATATGAAAGCGTTTTGCACACGACAGTACATAATGCATACTGCGAGCAATTGCGGGCGGCTTTAGGCGTGGTTCACACCGATTGAATATGCACGCACCACTCGCATAGTTGTGCCGAATACTCCGCTGGCCAGTATACGGATGCTTGAGTATACAGCGTTATGTTGTCTGTGGCTAATTGCAGCCCTGTTTGAGTTTCATATTTAGAGAATTTTGAGTGATGTCTATAATGAAGATATCTATTATATGCATATATCAATGCAAGTCGATCTAAGTTCCTAATATTTTCGAAAAGAATATAAGTCAATTTGTATGATAAAATGGGTTTGTGACGCTTAAAACATAATGTAGCAATATAGTACCGGTGGAGTATATCAGTATATCATATATATAACAGTACATTCTGTGTTGTAAGAAGCGATTAAGGTACCGAACCCGACAGATGGCGGTAAATACTACAGGATGAGGATGAGCAGAAGCTTCCTCGTTACGAAGTTGCACTCTGCGATTGCCACTACGCCAGCTCAGTTCGGCAATTAAGGGTTCAAATCCTACTATTTTAGAGAGATCTATGTCCACCAGTGGACTTTCTATGGCTGATGCGATTAAAACGGGGGGCAAGAATCTGGAAGAAAATTTCTCTTGAAAAATGACGTCGCAAGGGAACAAAATTTTTGTCTATATATAGTTAATATATCGACTGTGTTTCTATCTTATATGCTAAAAGTTCAATCCCCAGCCAGGACTAACATTTATATGATCAATAATTGTGTTTGTTCTGCGCCTGGGTGTTAAATATTTCAATGTTATATTCGTGATTAGTCTGTTGTCTGAGTGCTTTGTACACCGTATCTTGAAGTTAAGTCAATGTATGAGATGTTGTCCCAGCAATGATAACTTCAATGTATCGAAATTTCAACTTTTAATCCAAACTCACTCTCACATAAAATCACTACAAAACACTAATCAATTTTAAAATACAAAGGATTTCGTTTACGCACCCATATCTGGTATCTTATAAATGAGAAGAAATAAGAAGAAGTATACTGAAGCAAATATGTACATACATATTCTTTGTGTAAC
>JACJUM010002543.1:1890820-1925182 GCA_020976665.1 Heortia vitessoides
CATACATATTCTTTGTGTAACTTTAATTGACGTCTAGAATGCCTTAACATACTACGTCACATAGCATACGAGTAGTAAACAGCTTTAGCGTTCTCAGCTAGTAACAATGTTCGCTGTGTTTTTGTGTGTCTCGGCTCGTCGTGTAATATAATTCAGTCGCATGGAAACCCTAGAGGGCTCTCAGGTCCCAGCTGCTCGCGTCCTCTAAGATGCCGTTTTCTCTTTCCAAGGCGCTAAAAAGCACATAAGCCGATTGTTAAGACAGGCCAAGTAAGACGATATAAGCGATTTTGAAATTACTAGAATTCTACCAATCAATCTGATTGATTTTATAATTATAAGAAAAAATTGGTACTGGCAGAGTAGAACAGCCCTCCCTTCCTGTATCACGTGTCATAAGTGGCGATTAATGTACCAGAATCGACAGATGGCGGTACATCCATGCAAAAAAGCCAGCTTAATGCACAGGGCGGGGATGGGCAGCAGCAGCTGGTATGATGATGATGTAGAAGAAACAAAGTTACAATATGAAATCAGTATATGGTGTGTCAACGCCATCGGATCGCTGTTCTATGGAATGAACTCGCGGCGTCAGTATTCCTTGACCGTTACGACTGTGGGACCTTCAGGTACAAAATCTTCTTAAAGGCTGGCAATGCGCCTATGATTTTTTGGGTGTTTCAGGTATCCATGAGCGACACTAATTACTTACTATCAGTTTTGATAGTGTTACTAGCGCCATCTGTCGTTTTAAACAATAGTTTTTTGTATACATGATATCATTATACCGTTAAATATAAATATGGTTAAGATAATTATATACAGAAATTTAATAGCTAAAGTTTAAATCAGATAATCTACGTACCAATGTTTCATTGATATATAATCTAAGCACCAATTAATGTTATTTATAATGACATTTTATTTATCTAGCCGGGTTCCAATATTTCTAAATAATATTACGCAAATGTGAGTTTATTTATACGATTTCACACTCCAAATATTAGTTGTAAAACATTAGGTATTAATATGATATTTATCTTTTGATTGTTTTTAAAACATACCCGCTCGAATCATAAATCTATATATATGAAAGGAGAAAATGATTGAAATTTAAAAAAAATCACGCCCTGATGAGTAAAACGAAGGTGCAACGTTGAAACTTTTCTGTTTTTGAAGTTATTTGGCTGAAATTTAGTATCAATTCATTAAAAGTCCTGAAAATTTTTTTCGTTAATCATCATTATGGACTCCCTTGATGATGATTTTGGAAAAAAAAATTTTGACGAAGGGCGGTTCAAATTTAGTATGAAAATTTGATCGATTGAAATCGCGGGAAAATATTATCAATCCCATTTAAATCAATCAATGCAAACATTTAATGTCTACTGCTAGAAACCGGCTTGCCCGAGGAGAAACTCACCCAAAATTGGGTACCACGCCTATCGTGATGGTGATCGCAGAGCGTAGGTCCGTGACATTAATGTTGTGCATCCCAGTCCTGTTGCCATTAAGATACTCTATTAATGTTCTGTTGTTGGTACTCGCACGATACCTGGTATAGTGGGAGGTACTATTCTACTCTGCCGGTACTCCACGGAAATTCTACATTTTGACACTCACCCCTCGCTATTGTTCCACTCACACACGTACAGATTGTGTTGTAGTTTTTTTTTATTGCTGTGTACCTCAAGCACGATCTAGATTTTTGCATCTATTCTTATATTCTATGTTCGGCTATGTTTTATTATCGGCATCAGTATAGTGTAGGCTTCAAAATTAATAAGAGTCTTATGAAGAATATGAGAATGGTGTGCAATAAGAAAGATAAAAAAATATCTTCTTTATCTTAGCTTTTTTGTTTATTTTACCAGTTGTCATATTTATGTTCCTCGTAATGCTTAATACTAGTATCAACGAGTCGGTAATCCTTTGTCTTAATTCACATAATATCTCGTTAGAACACCCTGACACCAAAAATTATAATTTTTTGTTCAAGTTACGGATCGAACCTACGATCGTTGGCGTATAATACTAGATCACTACCATCGGCGCCTTGGGTCCTGTCCAACTCATTTTTTTTATTTATTTTCGGTTACCATAATATACCATCTTATAGCATAAGGCTATAAGATAATATATAGTATATAATAAAATAACTTATTAGCTAACTGTTCCAACATTTATACATAACCATATCAGGTATAATTTTAAATAAACTTATACTAGCTTTTCTCAAAACTGCGCAATAAAATCTTTTCAAAACGTCTTGCCTCTTAGACCACGTCCTAAGCCCGAGGACAGCATCAAGAGCTCTCCAGCGACTGGTGTATCGCGGGTGGCTCGCCAGATTTACGGGCCGGTTCGACGCTCGACTGAGCCCGACTTAATTCAAATTAATGTGTAGCCACTTCAACATAAATATTTGTAGCACATATCTACTGGGAGAAATGAAATATTCTTTTTCAGAATATTTTTATGATTAAATATTCAAGAAAAAATTGAATTGTCGCAAGAGTCATGCCATTTGATGACCTTTAACATAATTCAGTAATGTCTATATGCATAAAACCTTCAAAAGTAATTAAGTAACAATTTCCTTTTTGTCTTTTGTTTTAAATTTGTAAGATTTTCATATTTAGGTGTTAGACGGTAAAAGAAATGGCACTGATCTCTCAGAACAAAAAGAGCACTAGGAAAATTTTGACGAGTCTGCTAAGGTCTCGGTGCAGTCCTCTGGCATAGGAAAGATACAGGTTCGATCCTGTCTGAGACCAGAGACAAGTAATTGTTCTTTCTTATAAATATTACCCAAAATATAATTCAGAAATTCTTCAGTATATTAACAAGAGAGAAAACATATTTGGAAATAGGTATTATTTTTCATTTTTATGTTGGATTGACGCGACAAATCAGACCCTGCATGAAAGACCCTTGCCACTTTTGACATGAATTCGCCAAATTCCAGCCCTGCTCCAGACTCATTAGTGACTCGAGAGAAGAGAAAATTGAGAACTGAACAAAAACTCTACGATCGCAAGGTACACTAGTTTCTCAACTACACTGACCTGTTCAGATAGACTCATTATATATTTTCTAGCGGTTCACTATGACTTCGTCCGGATATATATTAAAATTATTTCCCGTTGATCTCGTTCCCGTAACTTTGTTATTTTAGTAATATTGGATACTTAATCGATTTAATTACACTGTCATCTCATAGCACTCGCAGATAGTCATTAACAATAAAAAAATATTGTGGCTGTTAATGAAGGTATAAACTTTTTTATATCTCAATACAGATCAAACTGTATACAGTAAATAAAATTTGATTTACAAAGATAACGCAACGCTGTATTCTTAAACCACAAGGCCGTCAACAGCCCATATATGATCACTGTGCTAATTGATATATGATAATTCGATCACTATCCTACGCTATTGTTTAGCATAAATGTCTTAATGAGCAGGGATGGGCAGCGTCATCCCTATCGTGAAAGTTGCGCTCTGCGATTAGATTAAATGTATTGGAGGATTAGAGGTTGTGCGCCAAAGGTCGTGGGTTCGATTCCCACCCGGAGCAACTATTTATATTATGATATTTGTGTTTGTTATGTGCCTGGGGATTAAATATATGTATTAAAGTAGTGTATTTGTGATACCTCTGTTGTTTGACTTCCGTAACACAAGCGACAACTCAAGTGACTTACTACGGAGTCAGGTCATTGTATGAGATGTTGTGGGAATTATTATTATATTATTATTTAGACGGATTTTTTCAACGTTGGACGAAATTATACTTAATAACACAGGTACATTAATAAACACAACACCGTACGTATACACCGAAGAGCAATATACATGCAAGCGCTAAATTTCAAATTGAAATCAGTATGGCGTTCGTATAATCTGTGCAATTTCACGGGGGAATTTCCGAGGTAGATGGTATCAATGTTTGATTATGAGTCGATTGAACACTAGCGGAGGGAAGGCTCATCATCGGCGCTGATAGTCACGAGTGTTCACGGGGGAGCATTTTGGCGAACAATATGTATTCTCACGTGTTATAATCTTAAACGAAACAACATTGATTATGACAGGTCTGATGCCACATATGGTAGTGATTCTATCTTGTTTACCATAGGATTGTGATTTATAGGATGAACTAGTTATAAGCTATCTCTGCTTAGCCTTTCCTGCCTAGATAACTAGTTCTGCACCCGATTTTGTTCGCGGGGCCTTTATCGCAACTTGTATTTTATTAACTTTTGTTACCCTGAGAAATTTGAAACAGTCGGGCAGATAAGTTGAGAAAAAAAGGTCATTTTTATCCTACAAGAACATGTTTTTGGGTTAAAAGTAAATGTGTTACTTCAGGCTATCAATACTCTCTGTGTCAAATTTAATTCTGACTTGTTTAGTTGCTCCTGCTGTTTGTTCATCCATTCAGACATCCATACTTAAATATTTTGTCATTTCTAATATTAATAGGGAAGTAAGGATATTTGAATTGTTCTGTATCTGTTGATATTATTAATATATATTAAAGTGTTTTATGACTTATACGAGTCACAGATGGATAAAAGATAATACTTAACTACATATTTAACAACCAGACAAACATAAATATAAATGATATAAATGTTTGTCCTGGGTGGGAACGAAACTCGTGACTGCACAAGATAGGATTACTAACACCTGCGCCATTGATCCCGTCAGAGATTTATGTATTGAAAAATGATTTACTAGAAAAAATCAATTTATCTCAGGTATCAGGCTAGATTTGAACTTGCATCATTCCCTTTCCGGGTGACCGCATTGCCTTTGTGCTATCGAGACCTTAAATTTTTCCTGACTTCACAACATAAAAGGAATACTGGTAAAAAGTAAATACCATCGTTAGCTTTTATTTTTCACATTGACCCTTACAAAGTTTTTATAAATCAAACAAGACTGTGTGCATGACGCGTTCTTGCCGCGTGTGCCCCGACATAAGCAATAGCCGTGCCCTATTAGAAGTAGCATGCAACGCTCCCACCGCATGCAAGCAGAACATTGCACAAGCTATCGGAGATCAAGGAGGCCTGCACTGCTACTGATTTCTATGCTAAAGTTATAACATAATGTATATGTATATATATATATATACATTATATGAAATTAATTATTATTTATTTGCCGTGAAGAACCAGTAGAGTAGAATAGTACCTACTTCTTTACCAGGTGTCGTAGGACGCGACTAAGGTACCCGAACCGGTATATCCATCCGAGATAGTGAGGCTCAAATGCAAAGGGTGAGAATTCAAAAAGGTTTGATTGGAAGTCGATAGGCAACGCTTAGGAGTGCATCGCGTGAATCAATTGCGGGCTGACATTTTTGACATTTCCATTCGTGTATTTTGATGTATATACAATATTAAAATACTGGATAGAATTAAAGAAGAGATAAAATTGAACTTTTAATATCGTTTCTTTATAATCTCAGGGATGTGTAATTTTAAAATAATAATTTCTGCATAAACATCCTTATTAAATAAAAAAAACCTTTGTATTTTCTTATAATTCTTCTTCTTATTTAATTTTAAAAACCTTTATCAACTTCCTGAAATACTCGTGTGTATGTGAGAAAAAAACAAAAGACTTAAAAGTGTTAACGTTTCCCTCTCTTTCGATTCTATTAAGATAAAATGCCAATAGTTCCCGTCACCTTAACAATATTCCTTATTTATTTTGTTAATAAGTTTTTTCTTATATCATGAAGACAGCAAGCAAGCATTCGGTTCGCTTAATGAAAACGTAACCGCTGTTTATAAACACTCGTATTATTACAAAGATATCACTAGCGTGTCGCCAACCGTTTGAACTGAAGATTCAGTACTACGTTTACCCAGTAATTTCACTGCCTCTCTCACCTTTTCACCGAACCACATCAATACAAACAATGCTATTTGGCGGCAGAAACAGGTGAGAGGTAACGTTGCAGACAAACTTTGTAAGAGGTCTTCTCTACCTTTAATAAAATGACAGATTTTATAATTATCATCTTACCAGCTGCAAGACATCTACAATCATCATCATCATTGACAAGACCCATTGGGGTTAATCCAAATAATTGCCTCAGTGGGCAAGTTTGCTGTCAATCTCAGAGCTCAGCTTTGCGACGAGGATGCTGCTAACTCCATCCCCCTTCCATTTGAACTAACACCGTCTTTCAGTTCCGGTATCTTAGTCACCTCTCACGACATCTGGTACAGAGGGAGGTACTATCTACACTATCTATACTATTAGTATGGAAATATAAATATGATGTGAACATAGGCATAAACAGTTATATTCATCAGATGAAGAAATACTTTTACAGACATACATTGTTTGTATTAAAAAGCAGACACAAGAAGAATTGTTGTTTCGAAAGTGGATTCGAAAACATTAATAATAATATATAATACTTATTTATGTATTCCAACGCAATATATGCTATTAAGGATTCATATATAATCTACTCTTAACGGCTTTAAAAACCGTTTTTATAAACTTTTGCATTTTTATTCGACGTCTCGGTAACCTTGAGGCTCTTAAGAAGGTTATTAAGAAAGAAATAGACATACAGTCCTACTGATAATTATCAATTATTATAATATAAGCGTCACTGCGAGATCCTGTCTTATGCGACAAAGGTCGTAACTTCGATCCCCATCCATTACAAATGATATTTATGTTTTTTCTGTACTTAGGTGTCAAATATATGTAGTTAAGTTGTATATTTTTGGGCCAATGCATGAGGTGGGGAAGAAATCATTTATTATATGTATATATAAGTAAAGTTACAAAACCAGAATAATCTATCCGGTAAACTTTCAAAGTGAGTTCAACTCTCCTATAACCCAACATATCTGACCAGCTCACTCTCGAAAACGCACAACATTGTCCCGAGTAAAGTTTCGGCTTTACGACCCGCATAAACTTCCTTTTATTTACTCTCGTACTAACTGCGGCACTACAGAGCGCCAAGTGAAATGACGCACTTTTGACAACAACTCCGGCTGCTGAATTAAATTGACGCTTAATTTGACGCTAATTCAACTGGCTCGTTGTGGGTAATTTATAACTGGAAAGTAGTTTTTATAAAATGTATACTTATGAATTTACATAAATTTTTAATTGGGTTTTAGGAGGTACATCTATTATTATAATCATCAGTCAGCATTGTCTATTACATAAACTTACGACACCATCATTTTTTTAAAATTTACGACCCTTGGTACATTAGATAGGATTATTCTTATCTGTGCCATCGGGTCCGTCACATCTAACGTACTAATTCCTAACGGCTAAGTACCGATATCATTATGACGATAAAGTTAAAGAACTGAAGTAATTAAATATTTGTTTTAAAACATAGTAGCTGTGTAGAAGAGCACGAATGGATGAACTGAATATTGCATTCATAATTTTCGCCGATGTTTCTCCGGCGGATTACCGAGGGTCAGCACGGATGATGGCGTTGCTTAAGAGGCTTATGTCTTAGCATTATTGTTCATTGCCTTTTTACCTTTAAAAGTTTTCTATGTTTCTTTAAAAGTGTACGGATTCAATTTTTAATGTATTTTCGAAATTTGTTTTACTTTATTTGTAGTAGTATTTACTAAATATCTTATTTTTAATTTATATTTGTTTCATAGTTTGAATTTTTATTACCTTTTTCCTTTAATACAGTTTTTTTATCCGTCTTTGATGTATATATTTTTTTTTTCGTACGTACCTATTATTGCTGGACTACTCAGACGTCAATTTCAGCGCTACCGAAAAAAGAGGGTGGGGCCTCTCATAGTTGAGAGGTCCGATGCCCCTAATTATCCTGCGTACCCGGCGGCTGCGACCGCGCATTTAGCTACGATCGCGCCCGCATGACTCATGGGATCTGAGCGGGATCGACGGCGATCGCCCGAGGGCTCCTCTCTTAGCCTCAACCAAGGCTCGGACGGCCATCGTTGGGGATTTAAATTTAATTAAATTAAGAAATTTAGCAAAAGAAAACGGACGGAGTAAGCCCGGCAGCTCTAGGGGTGCCGGATATCGCTTGTTGAGGCAGAGACTGCACGCGTTCGCCGATGAACACGGTGTACTGCTCTATTATGTGCGTGTTGTGCCAGTGAGACTGCGGGGAAGGGCTGCGATTTTTGCGGTAATCTTATCGGGCGGGCATCTTTTATTATATTATCAATTCAATACATGTTTTTATGTCCACACTTAAGATGTGTTGAAAAGAATTCAATTATTTGATAAGGGCGATAATGATTTTCATCTGCAACCATATAGCTCAAATATACGGGGCGAGGATGGGTAGCAGTATCTTTGCCAAGAAAGCTAGGTTATTTGATTTTCAACTGCCTAGTGCGGCAATTATGGGCAAATTTCCAACTTTGACCTAGGAGACCTATGTCCAGCTGTTGACTTCCAATGACTGATATGATGATGATGATGCAAAACGCTTTGTGAATTCCTCGATTCGTCGTCGAAAATACTCTTACATGTTTATGTTCAGTTGTCAGTGAAAATATTAATATTATACTAACAAATGCTGCAAGTTAGCCCAAAACCTTTTCTTATGTTATTGATTTTCATAAACTCTTAAAACAATCCAATGTTTTAAGAGTTTATGAAAATAATTATCCAAAAAAAACAGATAACTTTAATAAATTTTCTAAGGCGCTAGGTATTAATATAAAACATTTGTATAAAAATAATCTGCTTCTGATTTTTTCCTTTCTAATCCCATTATTACCAAGCTGAATTCTAAATTTTAGCTTTCTAGGTTATCTAAAAGTAAATAGAATTTTGATCGATAAGTCACTCATTTTTAGACGTAAATATTTAAATAAGATGTATTAATAAAATTTGGGATACAAATTAAAGTAAAAACATTTAACCACTGTACCAAATTTCTTGAGTTTATTTTAAATATATCATGAGTTATAAAGGGGTAACAATAGCTCCAAACGGTTCGTGTAAAAATACACACGGCTGCTGCGTCACTGTATCTTTTTGAACTTGGGACACGTTGCCGCGTATCTTGATATTGTCAACATCATTATAATATTGGTGGTAAAACGTGAATATCCACCATTAATATTATAATACTGTAGTAGGCTTCTAAAGTGATTTCCAATAAGACCGACTGTATCTATCGTCATGTAGTGGTCTAGTCAGATGGTATACCCACCTTGTAGGTCAATATTCTACGCTGTGCTTGCCGTTGCTGTGGTCCTGTAATCTATATTCTAGACCCATTTGACGGGCCCGATAGAGCAGTTGGTAGTGATCCTATTTAGTGTGCAAATATTTATATGATGATATTTGTGTTTGTTCTATGTCTGGGTGTTAAATATATGTATTTAAGTAGTATTTTTGTGATTCCTCTATTGTCTGGCGTCCGTAACACAAGTGCTTTAAGTGACTTACCACGGAATTAGTTCAATGTATAAGATATTGTGGGAATTTATTTATTATTTATATAGCTCTATCGGTTGTGAATTCTGCGAGCCATATATCCAATCCAATTAATATATATGGCCTCAAAATTCTTTGTTTTCCTCAGCGAATATATAAAAATCACAACTAATCACTATGAAAAGACGACAGTGAGAATTGATAAAATATATTACTGAATACACATTTTTCCGCACACTCGAATTTGGTAGTATGTTCCATAACACGAGCAGCCTCGATGTAACAGCCGAAACGAAAGGCAAATATTCGTGGAGCCTGAAATATTTGCAGGTGCGTTCAGTGATGTTATATTGTTTCCGCGCTAGAGTTAAGAGATTAGCGTTCGCTTATTGGCACAGTAAGTTTAACAGCAGAAGGTTCTTTACAGACTTTATGAAGGTAAAAGAGAACGAAGGTGAACATAGAGACTGTAATGAACCTTCTATCCATCTCATTACGTTATCGATATCATTATATCAGCTATTGAAAGTTCACTGTTGGACATAGGCTTCCCGAAAGGTAGAATTTTGCCCATGATGGCCGCGCTGGGCAACCGTAGCTTTTGCGATGGGGATGCTGCTACCCATCCGTACCCTGTGCATTATAGCTACACTGATTTGGATGGATTAACCTCCATCTATTATACATATACTGTACTACTGTCTTCGTTTCATTTTCGGTTTGCGTAAATACGATCATATTTCCTATTACCGTTCTCTTCTCGGCTGGCTTCCCATTCGAGAACGTCGCAAAATTCGAGTTCTAACCACACTATTTTTAATACTTTTTGATCCGTACGCACCAATTTACTTGAAGGACAGATTCCAATTCCTATCTTCCTCTCACGAACGTAATCTCCGTTCTTCTAATACTCTTTCGCTCTTAACTCCTTCTCATCACTCTAGTTTTTTGACAAACTCTTACAGTGACAGCTATACGACTCTGCAACGAGCTTCCGTTGAATATTAAGCAATCCCCAAACAAATTTAACCTGAAACGCTGTCTCCGTATTTCATTTGCTGATGCTGCTTCTCTAACTTTATAACCCTATTTCTGATGTACGTTATTTTATGTATTTATATATACATATTTATATATATATATTTTTCAGTTTTGTGTAATGGTTGACTGGAAAATAATGCCATCTGGCATTAAGTCCGCCATTTGTACATTTTGTAACATTTTGTGCAATAAAGTTAAATAAATTAAAAAATATATATACAAAGAAAGGTACTATTATACTCTGCCGGTACCTCACGGTATGACTCCAAGAGAAGTTGCTTAAGTCAGGTGCTTTAAGCGACTTATCTTGGATACAGGTGTATTAAAGAGGTCAGGCAAGGGAAGAACCATAAATATAAAACTTATATTCAACAATCAGACACGGAATTAATCATTGAAATATTTGCCCTGCCCAGACCCCACGACCTGCAATTGACCCCATGACTTTTGGCTGATAAGATTCTATGACCATTATGAACACATTGGATCACCAATCTTGGTCATCATGCCATATGCATGATCGGCAATACTATAATAATACCTTTTAAAATTAACATTCCGTTGAATCTTTAGGGATCGATTCCACGACTTTTTGTGGACATGATAGAATTACCACCATCTGAGCTGAATACTCGTATTTTTTTATTATGACAAATACGTTTAAGCTAAAAAAGTATTTTAATATAAAAAAGTATTTTAATATAAAAAAGTATTTTATATAAAAAAGTATTTTATATAAAAAAGTATTTTAATATAAAAAGTATTTTATATGAAAAAGTATTTTAATATAAAAAGTATTTTATATGAAAAAGTATTTTTATATTAAAAGTATTTTATATAAAAATGTATTTTATATAAAAAAGTATTTTAATATAAAAAAAGTATTTTATATAAAAAGTATTTTTATATAAAAAAAGTATTTTTATAGAAAAAAAAATATTTAAACTAATTAAATGTATTTTTATAATAAAAAGTGTCTGTTGTAAATATTATATTAACGCATTCGAACAGCTAACTTTTTATTACAAGACACAATTATTGTAAAAACTAAAGGGCAGGTTGAGAGAGTAGCAGGTAGTAATAATTTATCTCTATATGGACTCCCTTTTTTTGGCAGTTTCTGTTTTCATTGGTTCTTGACCGGCTGTTTTCTCTTCTCATTGGATGTTGCAGAGGAATTGAGTTTCTATTTATCATATTTTTTGTATACATATGTATATAAAGCGTGTTAAAATAAAAAGAGGTATTGTACTTGCTTGTTTGTTTGTTTGTTTGTGTGTGAAACTGAAAGGAATAAATTATTATATTTGTGCAAATAAATAAACACAATTATTACATATCATATGTATCATTTCGTTCGAAACCGTAAATAATAGTATGCGTGCTCCCGCCTGCTGATTATGCAAGGCAATGAAATTCAGAAAACAGAACAAGCTTTAATGTGATAAGTGAATGTTTTTTTATGCGAGTAGAGAAGGATTGCGTCTTTTAATAGCTAATTTTGCTGATGTAAGACGGATCTACGATGCCAGCACACACCAAGTAATTGTATCTCCACTCAGAATAACACGACACATATTATTAGCTTGAATATAATATATGCTGCAATACACTTATTGTAATATCGTCTTAGAAATAAATTAGCCTGTTTGACGCTATTTTTCAATGGTAATACTGCGAATTATCTGTTAAGTCTATTAGCAAAGACAGCCATGCATTACGTGCAATTATCTTCCAATGGTTTGTGTTAGCCTTAAGGTTCAAAGGCACTTCGTTATTTCATAAAGACCATTATCATCATCATGACCGTAAAACGTCTACTGCTGGACATAGGCTTCCCTAAAAATGGGTTTTGCTCGTTACTGTGACAACAATGCTGAGCAAGCGTGGAGGCAATCATTATGCGAACTATATAGGAATGCTACCCATTCCCGTCCTGTTTTTTTACGCTGTTTTGTATAGATATACCACACAAAAAGCATAAGGTAGGATTCAAACTGTTCATGATAGACCAAGTCCTGATTACCATATGACGGCCGTTCAAGCTGAACTCTTTAGAATGATCACTGTTGGTCACTTTTTGATCCCACAACATTACAGCGAGTTGCGGGTACGCATTCATAGGGCCAATGATTAATGAGCGGCCTAGCTTCTTTCTCTCGGTGATGCTGAGACTGGCGTCATAGTTAACCAACCAGCATTAGGTTTGCTAAAAAACATATCAAAGCAGTCAAAGTCATATCAACGTATCCTGTAATGGATCGATCCACTATTAACGAACTTTAAGAGCATGCTAAAAGCAGGTGATTTTTTGATTTCAGACCACAGACCATACCTATCCACGTAGAGACTTACTTTAGTTGCAAGACTTAATAAGTTTTACGCTTTGGTTTTAATAAAAGAAATCAACTGTAATCGGATTTGGTTTACAACTTTCTTTACTTTTTTTAAACCGAATCCTTATTATTTTCCTGAATACAAGTAATTTCTTTTTAAAACATCCACCAGTATCTCATCTACTCACCACCGAAAATTTCAGTTTATAGCCTATCCGGGAAGCTTAAAATCGTTTTTAAAATAAGTACCGTGTAAAATGCCATTAAATAAATAATTGTTATACAAAATAAGACCCCAATTACAATTATTTGTATGGATATGACAATTGTTAATTTCCTCTTTATAAATTTGTAAAGCAAACTTTGATGCATCATCAATTTCTGGAATAAAATTTAATTTTTATTGCAGCACCTCACAAAGAATACACCTTCAATACACCTACACAACAGGATTATCAATTAATAGCGGACCTACTGCACGTCGATTTATGTACCGGCACTCGTAAAATTTACCTCGAACGCTCGTATATTTTTCCGGCAGTGGCTTTTTCCGGAATTTTGTTCCATTTCAAAAGATACCGCCATTCATTTAGTACCTCCCTCACTCGTGGATTACCGAATATCCGAGTTTGAATGCCACCTATGTTGCTATGTCATCTGCTTTCTATACAAACTATGGGAGCCGGAGTTTTTTGTATTTATTTATATCCCTATCACAAGCCCGCGTTTTTATTACTTTACAAGAGGCCATTGCCTATGAATGCTTGGATGATGCAACTTTAAGTGCCAACTACCTACAAATTTGAGCCTAAACGTTTCCAGAAGTTTTATTACGGAATCTAGATTTACTCGCTCTTAATATCAAAAGCTCTGGCTCACATTTAATTTCAACTGAAGCTTCAGCGATTATACTTAGCTAAATTCAGTATGTATATATATGAATGACTATAAAAACATAAGGATGTTCAAGAAAAACTGTGACTGTAAATAAATTAAAAAATTACGAAAAGAATTACGTAAGTTTATTTCTGAAGTATATTATAATGTTAAAGATTATATTAATGATAAAACTGCCAGGGATTGAATTGATGTAACCTTAGCTTCAAGACAACGGTTTGTTAGCGCTAATGCCGGTAGGGGATTCATTAACACTGAATATGTGGTATAGATGGAACCACTATCACCACCAGTTCTTTTTCTAGGTTCCTTTCTGGTGGCTCATGTAAGGAACCTGAATTAAACTAGTTGTAAGACCCATCTGGTACCGGCAGACTAGTATAAGGTAGGCTAAATTTATGTATTTGATAACTCTTATGTTTCCATAGGGTCCTTAAGTAATCAATAGAATTGACTACGTCATATTTATAAAATAAAATTATTTATTTATTATTTTTGACGATTCCAAAGTGCTTGTAATGAGCATACTTGAAAATAAAATGTTTTTGAAAATAAAATAAAAATTTGATTTTATTTTCAAAAAATACTATTAATTTATAATCGTTTTTTAAAATAAACCACTCCTGGCTATTAGTATGAAGGAGTTTACTATAAACTCTTTAAGCAGAAGCAATAAAATCACACGTAGGAGATAGTTAAACATATTAAGAATATAAACTATCGGATGGAAATATATAAGATTTCAAATAAACTTTAGGCTACATGTATGTATTACACATTTATCTATCCGATTTTAACAATTCCAGATATTTGGTTGCAAAGCTACCTAATGCAGTGATACAATAAACAAGGATAGATAGCTAGCAATACGTATATTTATTTTAATGAAACGCTACGTTTTATCTTAATAAACCAAAATAACGAATTCAACCTGTTAAAAAACAAGGTGACTTTACCATGAAAGGTGTTGGACGACGAATATTTTGAGTTATTCAGTTTGCGATATCTTATCTATGTTTATTTTAGTGTAATAAAAATCAACGTGGTGTAAAGATGATGTTGTGAAAACAATAGAGAAAGGAACGTTTAGATGCTTTGGAGATGTAGAATGGATGGATGAAAATAGAATGACTGAGGACGACCGAGGCGAAAATATCTTAACCATGTAGAAAAGGTATTAAAGAAGGGCCAGGTCAGAAGTACCAAGAATAAACAAGCGTGTATGAATAGACTAATGCGAGTTAGAGAAGCTAGAGAGGTTTGCCAAGATCGTAGCAAGTGGAGATCCATAATCACTGCCTACCCCGATGGGACACAGGTGTGATGTATGTTATTATCTATGTTAATTTATTAAAATTTTACCACATCAAAATTACAATAGACCTATGGTAAAATTTATGCATAATGGTATTTTATATCAGTCAACGATACATTAGTATCTCACTCTCACATATTTCTACCATCTGATTACAGTATTAGCATAGCTGTGTTCCGGTTTGATGAGTGAGCGAGGCAGTGAAATTACTGGGTAATTGTGATATTGTATCACATTGTGTCGACTAGGTTGGCGACACTTTTGTGATGACTTGAGTGTCTGCGGTTACATCAAGCGGACCGTATGCTAGTTTGCTTACTTTATAACATAAAAAATACTTATATAATTTTATATTTCAGAACAACACTGCGACAGTAATCTCAGACTACTAAAAATGTTGAGGTTGACATTTTAAATTATAAAAAATATAACTTGTTTTATATAACAGATGTAAATATAGTAGCATAGCACGAATAGGAGTTATTGTATTTGGCATCATAATTATTAATATTCTTTACTTTAAAAAAGTTTCACGTGTTGAGCATAATAATTTAAAAAAACCAATAAAAATAGTTAGCTGTCGAATAGCTAGAGATACAGCGATTAGAATGCTAATCAAGCTATAATAATGAAAGACTAAACTTTGGTATTTCAATAAGATTTTGGATATATAATTGAAATGATAAAACTAAAAGTTTAACAGCCGATTTACAAGAGTACCGTTATTTTATTTAGAAAATGTGATTTTTGAAACAAATTGTTTTTGTTATAGTCTTGTGTTGTCAGATATCAGAAATGCATTTTTTGGTTCTTGGCCTTGATATATTTATATAACTAAATTAAAGACAGATGATATTTTCTAGATCGAGTTTTTAAATCGTTGATCTATATATAGAAAAGGAAAACTTGACTGACTGACTGACATATAAACGCAAGATATAGCTGAGCTATAAGGGTTACGAACCTAAAACTTGTAGGGGGTCCCTTGAAAATACATGAAATACGCAAAATATTTTTTTGAAAATCCCTTAAAAGGGGTAAAAATCTTTCATACTAACTTTGCGGGGTGCAAAGTTAGTATGTAAGATTTTTATTAAATAAGAAGATCTACAACTTAATGCGGGTGAATCCGCAGGGCGCTGTCTGTAGTAAATAAAACTCGAGTGGTAATCCTTTTTATGTTTTGATAATTCGCGTTAAATTTATTCAAATTTCTAGTACGTCAGTTATTTCTCCCAAATTTATAGCGCCATTTTGTATGTTTACTTCATAAAAATGAATCAACACAGATTCTAATTTAGCTGGTAAAATGGCAACTCGACAGAATAACAATTTCCGTCAAGCGCGATCGCGGAATTAAATCTGGCTTACAATTATGGCGGCCAATAACGGGTGTTGTAAAAAAAATATAAAAATGGCCGGTGCAAAGCGTAATTGAATGCGTGAGGTTTACGAGACATTCGTTTTGGGGTGGACTGGTGGTATAGGGCGACTACAAAGAAGGCGACGGTTGGACATAAAAAAATAATTTATTTATTCATCGAGTTTCATAAACACATACATTGCGTTCACATATCAATTATGATTGTGCATTATCTGTTGCTCATGAATTATACCATCAATACACATTCATTCACACTTATTCACATCTACAATCTATAGTAACAGGCTAGACTTAGTTTAGGCACTAAAGCAGCAAAATGTTTTATAGTTTGAGTTTCTTTTTGTTGAATTAAGTTTTCATTATTATTAGCTACATATGAAATATAATTAGGTATACATATAATAAAATAATTGGAATTCTCTGAATCTCTTTGCGCGGTCAAATGAGGGGACATTAGGGGATCTATAAAAAAAGCAAGAACGGCCGATCTAGTCGGGGAATAGAGATTATGCATCGGCAAGCGTAACCCAAAAGGTGGACAGGCGGTGGTAAAAATGAGAAGTAATGATCATATCTTTCATAGAATTTTTACTGTTGGTCATGTGCCTTACCAAGATAGGGGAATTTATGCCCATAATCGCCATGCTGGGTATGCTTGGAGGTAATTACTTCGAGAATGCTGCTGATCATCCCCACTGTGTATTTAAGTTGTGCTGTTTCGGATGGATATACCGCCACCTGGTTTCGGTACTTCTGTCGTCTCTTACAACACTTTGGACAGATAGAGGTACTTATTTACTCTACCGGTACTTTAGGGCTGATTGGGATATAATATTATTATAATAGTCTCATATTTATCGATTAACTTTTGAATGTATAACTTGTACGAAAGATAGATATTGCATACAAAGTTTTTTGTATATAAATACACAAATAATAAATACAATTTAAGAATCTGTTTGCAATATGCAATAAAGAGAATAAACGAACAGTTCATTTATAAACTTTGTCTTTAAGTCTTCATTAATCAATCCTGATGTAAATATTTTATTCGGCACATGGTCAAAGTTATGAAGAGTAACAAAAGTTAATTTTCTTTTTATAAATAATAAAAGTAAAATCTTTTAATTGTGGGCAAATTCTGATCCAAATGGAAAAGTACAATTTAACCGATATGAAATATAATGACCTGGACCAAGGACTTATGTTACGGTTAACAGATAACAAAGGAATCACAAGTGTTATGTTTTAAAATATAACACCGATACAAAAAATAAGTACAATATTCATTACATAAATATTTGGCCAGGGTGGAGATCGAAACTACCCTTGATGCACAAGATATGTACTAATCTATCCCTATCTAATAAATAATCCCTACTAGTCAACGTTCCCATGGACAAAATCATTGAAACCAGCTAGTTTAATTTAAGTCTTATAAATCGAAGCGTATGTGGTCATCGCACAAAACGGCCGGTCATTTATCTGTTCTGTGGAAAAATCTGAAATGTAGCAGCGACGCTCGCAAATTGTGACGCCGGAACTGTGACGAGCCGGCGCACGCAAACTGTGATTTACGGAACGTGCCTTTCAAAGGGCCGCTAACGATTTTTGGATGTCCGTCTTTTCAATCAAACAAGTGAATTGTGAGGACTTGTGCCGTATTGTGCGCTCGTTACATTTTTTTCAAGTGTTAAAATTACCGGATTTGATATCATAACAGACTAACATTATAATTGTTATACATTTTTATAGAAATATTACTAAGACTAGACCATATAGCATGCACTGTCAAACATGCAAACCAAATTTAAAATTAAGCATAAACGCGTCCTTATTTAAATAAGCCTATCATAGTTCCATAGGACAAACTAGTAGAGAAGAATAGTACCTTCCCCTATACCAGTTGTCGTAATAGGCGAGTGAGGTACCGTCACCGGCAAAAGGCGGTATATTCATCCGAAACAGTGTAACTCAAATGCTCAGGGCAGGAAGGGGCAGCGGCATCCCGGTTGTAGAGTCTCGCTTCCCGAAACTACGATTGCCCAGTGCGGTAATTATGAGGAATAATTATTCCGTCATTTTAGTTCCGGGAAATGTCTAACAGTGTATGTCCAACGGCCGATGATGACGATGTCAACTAAAATTAAGGTTATACATTTTTTAAAAATCTAGCGTCCAAATGACCTTAGCTAAGTCGCATATTCTAATTAAGGTAAAAAGTTTGTGAAATTAGAGCTTATTATGTTAAAAGCTTGGCTTTATATGATAGTGTTAAGTAGAGCTGACTTAGATGAATGTTTCAATAACATTGTGTTAATGAAACTTTGGTCACCAGCAGTTTTAAAATAATTATATTTTCTGACGGCCCTGATAATAAATCTACTGTTAATTATTTCTTTTTTATTTTGACGATTTCTAAGTGTCTTTAATCTTTATCATGATTTTTTATCATTACACCCGTAGAACATTCAAGCTGAACATATAAGAAGAAAAGGAAAATTTGCCAAACTGGACACACGTATTCACAATCTTAGAGAGTACCTGCTTATAATATAATATAATAATAAAAATAATATAATAATTATAATGATAATAATATAATTATAATAATAATAATCTTATATCTTATAATCCTTACTCTGTTGCATTTGAACTACACTGTTCCGGGTGGATATAACCGGGTTGATCCGCCTTTTGTCGGTGGCGGTACCACACTCGCCTATTACGACATCTGGTATAGAGTGGAAGGTACGAGTGTGATCAATCAAATGAGATTGTCGGTATCTGCACGCACGCCTGTGAACGCCGATGGACTTGTGGCGGCACGCCGGAGCCCGCGACATCTTCAGAAACCATTAAACGAGAACGTTGATCTGTTCGCTGACGGTGCACGTTGTTTGACAATGGCTGCCCATGCTTTTTAGACGACGTGGCATGATCCGAATTGGTTTTGTAAGTGTATTTCGTTTTTTAATGACCTGTATAACATTAATGTTTTGTTTATTGTTATTGTTAACTATTTATTTATGTATTAATTTAACTTAAATTTTGCTTCAGACTTAGTCTTGTATACAATTTGGGTGTGCTTACCTGTTAGCCTATAAGACGTCTGTCTATCTATGATATATATATGCATATTTAAATAAATCTGTGTTTGCATTTCATTTTTCCTTTGACGTGATATTTTTTTGACAATGCATCTGGTCTAGCCTTAGTAATACTTTGTATGATTTTTTTTATCAGATTATTTTTTTCTGGTTCTCGAACTTAGTATAAATGTTAGTTGATTTGGAATTTGCTGATTGCCTTTTGTCTGGAAGCGTTCACGCCGCTGGCGCGCGCTCCACGCAAGCCAGCGTCTAGCCGGTCCTAGATAATTGATTGCAAATTTGTTGTGCGAATTTGACAGACTTGTATGATTACACTTGCTTATTGTTTTTGATGATATAAAATTTACTCTCTGTTTTAATTTTACATAACAGTATCGCAAGCATTTTTTATTTAATCCTTAAGCTTTAGTTTTGGCTGTGTTTTAATTAAAGGACAATGAACAATAATAATTTTAGCATCTTTTCCAATGGTTTTAATATTAAGATTTAAGTTTATATAGCGGAGCACCGGCATAGTAGAATGGTACCTAAATATACAAGTCGGGGATGGGCAGCAGAAACCCCGTCGCGAAGCTACGCTCTGCGATTGCCAACACGCTTGCCCAGCGCGGCAATTATGAGCAAATTTCCCTCTTTTTTGGGGAGGCCAACAACAGTGCACTCTCAAAGGCTGTTATGACGATATATATTTAGATATTTATCTTAAATTTTAATTTGCTGTCGCACAGACCGTGGTATATCTTAGAAAGCAAAAAATGAAGTTTGTAATTTTCTTGTTACTTCTAGTGTATCTTATTTGTAGATAATTTAAATTTGTATAAGTTTTTAATATAATTCGAGCTGGTTTCTAAAATACTAGTTTCTATAATCATTTAAAGGTTGATGGAAAGTTATAGTTACTTAAATTGTTTTTTTAAATTATAATATAAGTCATCCATTGCTGGACACAGGTTTGTTTGGTAGGTACCCACACTAATGCATTACAATTCTGGTTTCGATAGACATATCGCTAACTGCCTCAGTCGCCTGTCACGGCGTCTCTTATAGAGGAAATGTACTCTAATCTGTCAATACTCCACTGCTTATATTATATAACTAGCTGTGCCCGCGACTATGTTCGCGTGGTTGTCGGAAACTCTATCAAGATTTTTTTTTGATTGCTCACGTTGGTTTATGATATTGTATAATCGTAAGGTTTTTTAAATAATATATAAAAATGTTTTTAAAATAATGGGTCAAAGTACTTCGGCAAAAATAATATTTTTATTTTTGTTTAAAATAAAGCACGCTGTATTCAACCGTTCCGTAGGGAACCGACCACGCGTCTGAGCCACGCGGCATGGTACCTCGCAAACAAACACTCGCGAGTGGTAGTGGCAAGCACGGCGGTGGGGCGAGGCCCACCTTCCCATCACCCGCCGCCGCGCGGCCTGCTTGCACATTATAATGGTAGCAAGCCTTCTTCGACAAATAATGTTATTATAAGTAAATCTTGAGAGATAGACATATACTGTCGCGGATTTTTTTTTATTATTAAAAAGGAATAATTCTTTCGTACATAGTTTTTAAATAACTCAAACCGTTTATGCTGCGCATGCGACGAAAGACCTCAAATGTGAATAATTTTCTCCGTTTTTGCAACATTTCTCACTGACACTTCGTTCCTATTAGTCTAAGCGTAATATTATATAGCCTAAAGCCCTCCTCTATAAATGGACTATCCAACAAAAAAAGAATTATTCAAATCGGTCCAGTAGATCCTGAGATTAGCGCGTTTAAACAAACAAACAAACTAACTCTTCTGCTTTATATTATTATATAAAATATATATAATTAATATAAAAAATATATAATATATAAGATTATATTATCCAATATGTAATTTGGACGACACAGTCAATCAAACACAATTGAGTTTCTTTGTAAGAAAATATTTATTTCGTTAATTTAACGTTACATACCTGTAAGAAAAGAAACGACATTTAATGTTATTATTTACATTGTCACTTCCAAATCATAACTATTTTAGTGGTATATTATTTAAACGAAATTTTCTCAGATTATGACAATGTGACGTTTTTAGGTTATATTTATTTTACCACAGTAAAATTGAATGACATTAGACGCGCGACTGCGCCGGAAAATGTAAACTAAGAAAAATATATTTTACAAAAATATATAATATAATAATAATAATACAAATTCACCTAACATCCCATAAGTTGACCTGACTCCGAGACAAGTAGCTTAAGTACTTGTATTATGGATATCAGACAACAGATGAATTACAAATATAATACAATGGGTAATGATCAAATTTACAAAATTTTGACGCATAAGGCGGGATCATCAAGCTCGTCCCATTAATTTTAATATTTTATTTATTATATATCATTTTGCAAAAATTTAATAAATTATTATATATAGATAAAAAAAGACTTAAATAGATTGTTTTACATGTCAAAGTTCCTTTTATACAATTATATGTAGTAGTAAGAGCGATGCATTCCCTAGACAAGTGTCTTTTGATTACTTTTTGGGACGCCCCGGAAACTTAAATGCAAAAGATTTACCTGAAATAAATACATTTTTATTTTATACAATAAAATAGAATAATTGTGCCGTCTAAATATCGTTCCCACGGTAAAATAAACAATAGAAATAGCCTAAGTTATTCCTTGTATAATATTTGCATATGCATTTACTAAAAAGCTATTAATTAGGAATTAAAATTTTAACGACCATCTCATTTCCAACTCTTTTGTTAGACCTTTGATAAAAAGTCAGGTGAAATAACCAGCGGCAATATTACAGGACAATGGCCAAGCGTATCACAGTCCACGCAATGTCGCAAGCTATATACAATATTATGTAAATCCTAAGTAATCGCGATCCAGTGCACTGGCCGCTTGGAGTATCGCGCGCAGCAAACCTTAATAAATTATAATTACCGACTTATCACGGTTGCATACTAATGAAGCCGTAAACATGTTAATTAGGCACCCTTCTCCCCCTCTTTCAAAATAACCTGCAACTGGAAACCTTAGGTAAAATGAAGAGAATTTGTTTTTTTTTGTTTTACTTGTTTAATATTAAGTATACTCACAGTAATTAGCTGCCAGTATACTTTTTATACCCGGCATCGACAAAAGTGCTTTATTTTAGATTTTTTTGTTCCTACAATATTTAGTTCAAGTTTCTTTCTTTTGTCGCTAATAACAACAGAAAACAAAAATAATACAGAATTACTAAATTCTTACAATGATCATCTGCATTGGTACCCCACTCTCACCTATTTCTACCGTCAAATAGCAGTATTCGCGTTGCTGTGTTCTGGTTTGGGGGACATTACCAGGTATTTTTTAATATATGTAAGTGATTTTTCTCAAAGTCAATAAATAATATAATTTATGCAAAAAGTGTATGATATAATGTAGTAGGCGATGCAGAATTAAGTAATTCCTTGGTAAGGTTCGGGATAAGCAGCCGTATCCTCGTTGAGATTTGCCTAGCATAGTAAAAAATACTCATACCTTAGGTAGGCCTGTGTCCAACAGTGGAATATCTATGGCTGATATTATGTTGAAAAGACGTATATATCGTATGATTTGAAAATTGTCTATTTAGCAGCCTATACGATTCGTTGACGATTAAAATTAGAACGGTTTGAAAGCTCAAGCTAAAAGCTTTTGATTTCCTGTTGAATAAGTACCTATAGGAGCAGTTTGAAAACTTCATCAAGTGGGATTTTTAGGCTGATATTGATACTTAATGTGCTTCTTACATCCAATGATGGCTGTAGGTTTTCGCTGAATAATAATAATAATAAATTCCCACAACATCTCATACATTGACCTGACTCCGTGGTAAGTCGCTTAAAGCACTTGTGTTACGAATGCCAGACAACAGAGGAATCACAAATATACTACTTAAATACATATATTTTACACCCATATACAGAGCAAACACAAATATCATCATATAAATATTTGCTCTGGGTGGGAATCGAACCCACGACCCCTGGTGCACAAGACAGGATCACTACCATCTGCGCCATCGGGCCCGTCGTCTCGGAGACATTCATCAATATTCGTTTCTTGTCCAATAATACGGAGTTAATCTTTACTATCTACTACTTCTTCGTTTCTCCAGCAATAATTAAAACTCTTTGAGGTTTTTTTATGTAGGCACTTAGTTTACATATATACATATGTACATACATTACGCCTGTATCCCATCGGGGTGGGCAAAGACTGTGGATCTCCACTTGTTACGATCTTGGCATACCTTTCTCGTTTCCCTTACTCATATTAGCCCTTTCATACACGCTAGGATATTCTTGGTTCTTCTGGCTTGGCCAGAAGAAGATATGTTTGCCTAGGTCGTCCTATACCAACTTTTCCATTCACTTCCGCTCTATATATTAGTACAGTCATTCTACTTTCATCCATTCTTTCTACATGTCCAAGGCAACTGAACATTCCTTTCTTAATTGTTGTCAAAATATCATCTATGACATCACAACGAATTTATATCGCATTATTATTTAATATCTCTCAAACTCACACCATACATACTTCGAAGGGCTCTCATTTCAATAGCATTTATTCTACATGCGTGGTTCTTCCGCTATACCTAACATTCACCACTATATATCAGTGTTAGAACCAACATACCTTTATGAACATCCAGTCATGCCCATTTTGATAAATTTTCTAGCTTTTACTCTCGTATCAACTGTCTTCTTCTTACTTTCCATCTCTCGTAAAACCACTTAACAGATACATAAACTCTTTCACTTGTTAAACTTTCATATCATCGATTACAATCTCACAATTTGTTATACTTTCCTCATTTTAAATTACCATCACTATCGTCTCACTTTCATATCTTTCTTTTTAAAGGAATCTTGAAAATTTGTTGTCATCTCATGCAACTGTTCAGCTGACGATGCCAACACTACTTGATCATCAGCGTCAAGAAAACATTCGCTGATGTAATCTGACAGACAGTTGTGTCTAAAAATAAGTTAAATAACCAAGGCGATGCTACACATCCCTGTCTAACACTAACCTGGAATCTATTACAAGTTCTATTCTGTTTTGTTTTAATTGTTACTACTGAGTTAAAGATACATTTATTTATTATTTATTTATTTAACTTTATTGCACAAAATGTTACAAAATGTACAAGTGGCGGACTTAATGCCAGATGGCATTATCTCCCAGTCAACCATTACACAAAACTGAAAAAAAATATATATATAGTGGTGCAGGCAATATATATACAAAATAAATAAACGTGGCATACATATTTGTATGCCACGTGGCATACGTATACATTCCAGCTTTAATTAGAATTATTTAACGCACGTAATTCATTGGGTGATGATTTTCAAAATTCTTAGACACATATGCGATTTATAAAACGCTACGATATAAATTACGAAAATAAAAGTCCTATACGAAAAAAATATTAGATGGTGCACTAAAATTTAAACCGACCCAACGCGCTTTACTGTTCTATTGTATCTAATTCCTATTGGATTTGCATCCGATGAATATTTGTTCAAAACATTCGGACTCCGAGAGCGCCATTGCCTATACACCACAACTGGCCAACCCTGCTCCCTAAACAAGCGAAATTGACCTTTACGGTGTACGTGTTAGGGAATTATGATATACCAACTTGTAGTTGGCATTAGAAATATTCGATTTTATCGTTGGTGTACAATATACATGCGTATATCAGTTCCGTTTTTCAATGGCATAGCATTGGGAATGCTAAGTTTTGAGGATAATAACAGTCTGATGTATTATTTAATGCTTTGGATATCCTTGCGGTATTGTTATTTCGATACTTGAATGCATCGGCATTGTATTCAAGTATATGAGTGTATTCAAATTCGAGTATTGTTATATGCTGTGGGATTTGGTGATTTAGATCTGCAATTGTTAAATTTTAACTGAAAAATGTTGTTTAAACATCAGGTCATATATATTATGTCATATATATACATCATATATATATTGTAGTCGGCTAATATTTACATACACACATGTATATTCTATTCACAAGTTGTCATGTGAACTTTTTCTGAGTAATAAACGGTGATATTATTAATTCTCTGTTTGGATCGCAATCTGTCTACAATATCTTGGGAAACATGTTAAGCGAATGCAATAAGTCAAAATAGATCTAGCCATTTTGGATTTTTTTTGTCACGTGCAATGTGTTGCAAGCAGTTTATAAAAATTATTCAAGTGTTTGCCTTTGGTGTTGAAGTTGCTTTTTTTAAATGATTATTATTACTTCATTACAAACTTTCCTCTTAAACTTTAACATTTAAACATGTCTTGCTTCAATTATTGTATAAAATGGAAATTACAGTTATTTGAAATATAACGTTTCAATCAGAATTTATTACGGACACTTACATTATTTAATTATGTTTTAAGCATAGGTGCTTTTGCTGAGTAAATTTCCCTAAAGTATATTAACATGTAATGTTACAATAAAATTTAATACTTCTATGTTAATTTAATGGCCTGTTATAAATATTGATATGTAAAAAAGCTAAATCTCCTCAGATATATTTTAGAAATTTAATTGAATAAAAAATATGTAAAGAAACTTAAGTAACAAATTTCCTATACATAGCAATAGAGATTAAGATTTTTTTATCAATTAATAAAAAAGTCTTCTAGTTGCTGTTGAAACATCTGATGTATGGAATAAAGAAGGAAACTGCTTCATTACAGAATTAGGAAGGCGTTTGGTGGACCGAGGTTTGGACTACCGCTCCGGGGCTTTTCTGATGCAGAGGATCTCGCTTGCAGTGCAGCGTGGAAATGCTGCAAGCATTCTGGGGACCTTTGGGTCGGATATGCCCCTTTTTATCGAATGCGTATTTTTTTTTGTTTAAAATAAGAAATAATTATAATTTTAAAGTTCAATTAATAAAAATCTTAGATCAATTAAAATAATAAAAAACTAACTATTAAAGTGCATGCTATGCAGTATCCTTAATTTTGTCTGATTAACAAAAATATCTCCTAGATAAAGTATGTTAAGTTATCGCTTGAGTTTATCTTCTAATTTGCTTCGATAGTTTTTATGGTCGCAGTTCCTCAACTATATAGGTATGTTAGTTATGTTTTAGATGGACTAACAAATGCCTTGTTAACTAATAGTGATACATGTTTTAAATTGTTCATATATATTAAATACGATATTTGATAAACATACTTGCCTCTTTACGGCTTATTAAGAAGCTCGCAAAATGAGTATATAAACAAAAAAATACTCAAGACAAAGGGCTATTCCAGCAAAATTATATGAGCTATAACTCCATTCGTCAGAAAGGGACGGTAATAAAGACCTTATAGCTGAATTACTTTTTTACGCCGTACAAAGTAACAGACCCTAAATCTAAGGCTATAGGCACAATAGCTAGACTATTTTCGACGTCCTGCCTCACCCAGCTAGCCTGTCCTAGCAGACAACTAGTTGATGTGAAAAATTGGTAAAAAAAATAGATGACATAAAATATTCTTATGTAAGCGGTAATTTATTAAATTTAAATGGAAATTGATGTGAAATATATCTTCTTGGTCTCTCGTGGAAATCTTTTATATATTGTGTAAGATAAATGCTAATCGGTATATCGTTTGGCCGCGAGGTACCGGCAGAGATTCTTCTGTAAGTACCTCCCCATATTCGTAAGAGGAAACTGAGGTACTGGAACTGGCAGATGACGGTATATCCATTCGAAAAAGTGTAGCTCACATGTTAGTGCGGAGAAAAGCAGTAGCTTTTCCGTCACGAAAGCTGCGCTCAGTGATCGCTAACACGCTTGTAAAGTTATTCCTTTCTTAGGGAACCCTATGTCCAGCAGTGGACTTCCAATGGCTGATATGATTTTATCGTCTAGTTCGGCGTAGTCCCTTGACTCTAGACATACAGTAGAGCCTAGGGTATGCCTACTGCTATGCCTACTACCTATGCTACAAAACAAAAGAGCTGGACGATCTTTTGAAATTACCACCCCTTTCTACTCTTACTGATCATCCAGGCCACTTCTCTATAGTAATATAAGTGCTGGACCATATAGTCATCTCTTAAGGATTTGAACAATTTTTTTATACGTAAACAACATTTCATGAAAATATATATAATAATTCTCCTTGGTTAAATTTTCTTGATAAAAAATTCATTGTAAACTGACCTCTATTAACATCACCTTAAGTAAGTAGCGGGGACGCAGTAAAACGCACACACTCACGAGCGACTTTCCCTGACTTTGAAATACCCGCTGAATAGACATTACTTATACGAGTATCGGACTTATCTATTTAACATCTAGCCAACTGCTAATACCATGACCATAGAGAGTCAAAGATTGTTGTCACTGGTTTTGTTATTCTGATAGCAATTGTAATTAAGGCAATGGACCTTAGTCGCCTTTTACGACACCTGGTACTGAGGGATGCACCATTCTACTCTGCCAGTACCTCACGGCTTAACTAGTTATTTAAATATTTATATTTGTTATCTGAAAAATAGTTGCTGCGTGGTAACTGAAAAGTCAAACGACTATTACTGTTATAATAGACTGTTGTAATAACAGTTAGCCTATTATTTTTTTTTATTATTTTAGAAATTAATTGCTGTTACTGTAGTCCTTTACATATATAAAACTAACTAATCCGATAAACGTTGTCCTGTCTAAACAATACACATGTTTATCGCAAAAAAATATTATTTTTCGTTTCTTGCGTCTTATACACAGGGAATCAAAAAATAATAAACTTTTTAATTTTCAACCAATTCAAGAAATTTTTGACGTAGGGTATTTTATATTTTAATGTATAGCCGAATTTTCATTATAAACATAAGTATATAGTCAAGACAGAACATCGTATATTATCAACTAGGAATCTATACTAATATGAAAAAGCTGAAGAGTTTGTTTGAACGCGCTAATATTAGGGAGCCAAGAGGTACTGGCAGAGTAGAATAGTATTTTCCTTTATACCGTGTCTCGTAAAAGGCAACTAAGATACCAGAACCGACAGATGGCGGTATATTGTGTAAACAGGGTAGCAGCATCCCGTCATTAAAGCTGCGCTCTGCGGTTTCCAACACGCTTGCTTAGCTCGGTAATTATGGGCAAATTACCCCTATCTAGGGGGCTTCCGGTTCCTATGTTCAGCAGTGGACTTCCAATGGCTGTAATGATAAAAATCAGAAACCGCTGGTCCGATTTGAAAAATTCTTTCAGTGTTAGATAGACCATTTGTCAAGAAAGGCTGAGTTCCTCTAAAGTCCATGGGTCAAAATCGCAATATAATAATAATATATACAACCTGTTTGGAACACGTTGATTCACATCAGACAACCCCTTTCACAAACACCATGTTTGCTTTAGAAACTCACTTTTATATCAAACCGTTTCCTATCCCAACCAAATGTTTCGCAATGTAATTTTCCTTTCTCTCTCTCTAATGCTAAGTCTGAGACAGGGATGAGACTAGGCACTAGTTTCGGAGTTCTGTTTGTTTACACTGTACTCGCAAACTGGTGGATTAATGGGAAACAAATATGCGGGTTATATGTAGGGTGACCACGTTGAATGTACCTGTATTAATAATAATAATAATAAACTCTTTCTCGCACACCAGACCCAGTTATCATATCAGTCGTTAAACGTCCACTGCTGGGCACAGGCCTGCCCAAGAACAGAGGAATTTGCATATAATTGCCACTCTGGACAAGCGTGGTGGCGGCCATCAATCATCAATGGCAAGCAATCGCAGAGCGAAGTTTCTGCACATCCTCACTTTATTGCATGTAAGCTACCCTGTTTGATGTGGATATACCGGTATCTAAGTTGCCTCTTACGTTACCTAATAAAGGTGAGAGGTACTATTCAACTATGTTGGTACAACACGGCAATACTGAAACCTCATACAAAAGGTCATCTGCATTGATATCTCACTATCGCTTATTTCTACCGCCAAATACCAGTGTTCAAATTGCTGTATTCTGGTTTGAAGGGTAAGAGAATCATTGAAATTACTGGGTAATGTGACATAATATGTTCAAGCCTTGTGGCTAGCAATGTGCCTGTGCTATTAGAAGCGTGTATCGACGACTATGGAGCGATAAAAAAACATAAAGTCCGCGTGATAGTAAGCATAGAACGCGAAATGTACGTTTGTTTGTCGACCTAGTTTATTAAAAAAGAACAATAATGACGAATTACACAAAACGGTCTTATTGCAAGAAACGATTTCTTCCAGACAACCTTTGGATGGAAAGACCGAAAAAGACCAAGAGGTCGAAGAGGTGTACATAAATTAGATATAGTTGTACTATATTAAATATATATTCGATTAAATTATATATTTTATATTACTAATATTCATATACTATATATTTTACGAGCCCAATGGCGCCGATGGTAGTGATCCTATCTTGTGTGCCAGGTCGTAGTTTCAATTCCCACCCACGGCTAATATTTATACAAAGATATTTGTGTTTGTTCTGTGTCTGAGTGTAAAATATATGTATTTAAGTAGTATAGTTGTGATTACTCTGTTATTTGGCGTCCGTAACAGAAGTGCTGTAAGTGACTTACCACGGAGTTAGGTATATGTATGAGATGTTGTAGGAATTTAGGTATAAAAATCTATTTATGTATAATATATAGATAGGCGTTTGAGTACAGAAAGATACTGCTCTAACTGTTTAATGACAGGCAGACTGCCAGCATCTAATGTTTAGCGGAAGTGCATTCCACAAATTAATGGCATTCCATAAATAATTTAATGCATATACGTGATGCATAGGCATTTTATTTGATGGGTTATCTAATGTTCTTGGAGATTTCTTGTTGCTGTCTTTTAAAAACACGAAATGATAATATTTTCTTAAATTTATTCGTTCACGATTCGTAATAAAATCATTCGAATCATCGATGACGCAGGTGGTAGTGATCCTATTTTATGCGCTCGCAGTTGTGGATTCGATTCTAGCTCAGGACAAATTTTTATATCCGTGTAGCTGAGGCATACAGGCGGAGTAGAATAGTACCTCCTGCTGTAGCATCGTAAGACGTGACTCAGGTACTAAAACTGACAATTTGCTCTCAGCAATTCCCACCACGCCTGCCTAGCACGGCAATTATGGGCAAATATCCTCCTAACTTATGGAGGCCTATGTACAACAGTGGAAATTCACGACGAAGATGCTGCTGCTCATCGCCCCCCTGTAGTATCTAAGCTATGCTGTGCTGATATATGTGGCAGGTGTGATGTCAATTGAAGATTGTAATTTCGGCGATAGCTGCTGGCCATCACCACACTTTTATATTTGAGCTCTGTTGTTTCGGATGGCTTCTTAATCTTAATATAAGCAATATTCTTTATTGTGCATTTTGAATATAAAAAAATATACACAAAAAATAAACATTTTATAAGTGTTTGCAATTCTTAATATTGATCTAATGTCACTTATGTAAATAATAATATCATGTATAAAACTACATTATTAAAGCTAGCAACTTACCTCAACTTTGCACGGAATCCTCAACATAACTGCAGCGATCGTTGTTGGACTGGGCAAATAATCTTTAAGATATTTGGGAGTATTATCCCCTACATATTTTTTTTATTAGACAAGTTTGACTAACAAACATACAGTTTGCGTGATAGTAAACGTCACCGCAGCCTCAAGATGCTCATATTACAAGAAATCACTTTCGGGTTGCTAACCTTGGGACTAGAAGGTACTATTTCAAATTTCCCAATAAGTTCACTGCCTCTTTAACCCTTCAAACCGGATCTTAGCAATGCGGACATAGCAATGTGGCCGCAGAAATAGGCGAGAGTGATGTACCAATGCAGATGACCTTTTGTAAGAGTTTCATGAAATTTCTTGGAGAAGCAAAAGTCCAGCTGTGGACGGTCTACGGCTGCCATTATGAATTGCTTACAGTGTCTTTGAATATTTTATTTCGTTATATTTAAATTTAATAGTTCCTATTTTAGCTTTAAAATCGATGGTCACACTCTGAATACACCGCAATTCGCATGTAGAGAATACGGACTAGTATTTGCGATGTCTAAGTAACAAACAATTTCAGATTTAAGTATCGTGTTCAGTTCATTATTAATTTTTAATTTTGCTGGTATATTGGTGCAGTTAATGGCTGTTTACTATAGAACCAGTTCAATGACTTTGAAGAGAATTCTTGAAGAAAAAATACATTATATTTATACTGTTAACTGTACAATATATTTATTTATATAAAGTACGACGTGCGTACGATGTTCAATGCGATATCGTATAAAATGCGTTGGGCTATCATACCCAAATGTAGATCCATAGTCTTTACCTACCCCGATCGGACACAGGCATTATATATTTATGTACGATGGAAGTCCAAAAACAGTCTACCTATCTTAGTAACCAGGCATGAACGCTTTCACGTAGCAGTAAACAAAAAATGCAAAAACATTCCAAAAACTCTTCATCAAAGTGAAAAACGCCGATGCTACAACTACCAATAAAAATCAACACATCCATAACTCCCGACCTAATCCGGCAACGCTTAAAACAAAACTGCATCGCGAAAACAAAACAAAAACCGTTCGGAATTAAAAACTCCGTATAAATTCGACACATGTGCGAATGGGTGCCGTAAAAAAGTCTGTTACACGTGTTGTTGGTTGCAAATAAAGTGCACGCCTTACGATCTAATAGCGAGTAGATTTGTTTTATTTTAGGTTGGTAATGCAAAGGACTTCATTTTGTTCCGAGCTCGGAACTTTTGTTCCGATAGCCGTGGTTGTTTGAGATCATTGTTGGAGACATTTATCTTCAGTCTTGTATTCATCGAAGGAGGAACTATTTTAGGCTCAAATTTGGATAGGATGTATATAATTGATGAAACGTTCTTAGAACATGTTCTTTTAAAGATTGAATATAGGACCGTCAGAGATTATTTTTTCTCCGATGATCTATTACCAGATTTTCAAAATGTCATTGTAATCAATTTATTTTGCCATAACTTGCAAAAGAATTAGACAGTTCAATAATGTATTTGATAAAAGAAGAAATAGTGAAGAGTTTGTATCGACGTCACGGCTTAGGTGTTGATTTGATATTGATGAAATGAGGTATGTACTTATATATAGCTTGTACCTACAAAATGATAAACGTTAGTTTAAAATTTGAAGTTAATAGTGCAAAATTCGATTTAAAATTAAATTCACTCAGTCGGTATCGTCGAAGGTATCAATCGATAGTATTCTGCGTATACCCAATATATTTATTTAAATAAAGCTTGATTAAAATAACAGATATCAGTATAGTAGCATTGCAAGAGTATACAAGGTAACTTTGTACCTAATAAAGGTACATAATATATTAAATAAAGCAAAAAATATGACAAACACCTTAAAAAATAACATAAAACATCGTTACTTTAACAGTTGTCAATATAATCTAGTTTATAGAACTATAATAAACTTAATAACAATTTAGAATCTATGATATATATAGATAAAAAAAAACAAAATCTTCTACATTGACCTTGCTTCGATATAAGTCACTCAAAGCACTCGTGTTACGAACAGCAGACAATAGAGTAATTAAAAATATAAAACTAACGCAAATTTAATAAATCAGACATAAAACAAACACAACATTCATCCTATAAATATTTGCTCTGTGTGGGCATTACACTTAAGACCTTTGGTGTACAAGATAGGAACACTACCATCTGCACCGTCAAATTTGTATCAAACAACTCTGTACAGTTATTAATCTTAGTAACGAATTCTGCAAAAGTACATACAATCCATCACAGTACAAATGCATTCAAAATCCGCCTAACTCAGCTTCCACTACTCCAACTTTAAGTCTACCCTCCGATAATTATCTCGAACGATAATTACAAGTGAGAAAACTTTCCTTAAGAATAATCACTTTGTGACATTCGTAAGTTAGGCGCCCGCCTAGCAATTTGCAGGCTGAATGTTTTACGGTTAACATTTCTGAAGTTGAACGAAGGAGTTAAATTGATATGAATATTTATGCAGGCCGAGAGGGAGTCTAGCTTTTTAGCTGAAATGGTTTCCAGGCGACGTAATGTTGCCAATGATTGTTTATGTAAATCTCCATTGTATGTATCGAAGTCGGGTAAGAAATTCGGTGGCTCTGGTTTCTTATTTACTGAAATATGTTTTTAAAATAACATCAATACTGGTCATACAATATTTCTTACCTAACTCCAGGATAAATCGATTTAAGTATATTTTATATGAAAATCAGACATTAGATATCAAATATGGTACTTAAGCACATTTAATAATCATACTGTTTATTTTGGGTGGGGATCGAACATACGGCCCTTGCACTCCAGATATGATCACTGCTATTTGTGCCATCGGTCTCACTGTTGATTAAACTCAATGTTTCAACTACCTTACTATAAGAACTTTAAGACTGACAATAATGTGTATTTCCGAATTTTTGAGAATATCTCATTATTTGTTCGCTTTACCATTCACCGGAGTGATGCTGGAAATGCTGCGTTGTTAGCCCCAAACTCGTTGTACCTAATTCTTGTCTTTTTCTCTACTTTATATAACAGTTGGTATTAGCGCATGCTTTTAGACAACAGATTTATTAGATCTTATGTTTTATTACAGCTATGTGCCTTGTTAGCCCCACACTCACTGTAATTTAAATAGCAACATAAAAATCAAATAATTGGTCATTAGAAAGTAGGTACTCGGGTCTTGTCTTTTTCTCTAC
>JACJUM010002543.1:1928377-2021568 GCA_020976665.1 Heortia vitessoides
GACGTATGCATGAATACTTTTCCATCTTCATCATCATATCAGTCATAGGGCGTTCACTACTGGACATATTTTGGAAGACTAAGTAATTTCCGATACGATTAATTATATGCAGCCAGTGACCAGATCAATCCTGTGGCTTAAATCAGATTGTCTCTATACCTCAAGGGTGGAAGTCTTACGGTGCGGTTTCTGGTGGATAGCTTTTTTTATTAAAATAGTTCGACAAACAAGCACACAGTCCACCTGATAATTAGCTTCACCGCAGACTAGAGAAGTTCGTAATATCACAAGGTTATTATTAGCTCGTCATCAACCTTGTGACTTTAAGATATTATGTCATATTATCTAGTAATTCCACTGCCTCTCTCACTCTTCAAACTGAAATACAGCAATGCGAACACTGCTATTTGGTAGAAATAGGTGCGCGTGAGGTACCAATGCAAAAACCCTTTGTATGTAGACTACCTTATGTAAATACATCCATAGCCTACATTCCAGAACTTAATAACTTAATAAATGCCGTGCCCACTGTTACTTTAACTTGTTAATGTGCTGGGTTATATCGATAAATATGAATCTCGTCATTCTTGTATACATAGCTAAGATATAAGTAATAATATAAGTATAATAAGTAATATATAATATATAGTAAGATATAATATAAGTATATGTAGCTAAGATTTGCTTTACAGAAGTGTGACTATAAATTTACTCTTATAAGATGGTGAATATAGACATATAAATAATGCCTCGAGGCATCCGTTACGGATCTTCATATGGTTCACCACATCACCCATCCCAAAGGTTTCTTTGAAAACGACAAACAAAGATGAAATAATAATTCAGAACTTCTTTTGGAAACTTCGGTCCATATCGTTAGCGTTATTGGAGAAAATTTTGTATAAATATATATAAAAGTATAAAACAAGACAGTACCAGCCAGTAAATATATATATACAGAATCTATGGAATAGGAACATATGGTTCCAAAAAAATCTACAATAGTAGCATACATAATATTTAATTACGAATGCTTGGCATACTTTTGAATGTGTTTTACTTTTTTTTTTTAAATTTTGTCTCACGGTTCAGTTTTTGATCTAAACTCAAAAAGAGTTACCTCTTGCTTTGTTTCTTCTTGCTTTATCTTTTGCTTTATTTACTCAACAGATCTTCGTTAAATTTCCCATTAAAGTATATATAGTTCCTTCTATCCCAAAAAGAGAACTGTTTCCATGGACATTTCACGTGGGCGAAGCTAGTTATAGTAGACAGACTAACATATTAACCTAAATAGGTGGATGATTCCACTGCCAGGAATCGGACATAGATGAATTGGTCCACTATCGTTCCGTTCCCAAACAAACATTGCATCTAATTTAGTCACACATTATTCAAGATAGGCCAAGATATACCTTTGGGCCGAAAAAATAGCGTAATATATCTTTGCCCTGTCAAGTTGGAGTATACTTGGAAAAATAAATCAAGACGGCATAGATTGCATCGGAGTGAGCCGGCAAAAAAGGCGTATGAAATGTTGATAACTTATATGGGCCACGAAAGTTTCGGTGGAAATGAAAATGTTGGGGGGAAAGTTTTTTGTTTGTTGGATAAGTGAACAGCTGTAGCGGCTAGCTAAAACATAGCTTACTCTTGTCATGAAATAAAAAACCGATGTTAATATCATCGACACTATAAACACTATAGACACTATAAACAAAAATAATAAAATAAAAATTGTTTGAATGTACGCATAGATATTCGTTACTCTTGTACACCAAAAATACTAGATGGGATGAAATAAAACCTCACAACAATATATACTTGCATTATTTAATTCATTTCATGTTAATTTAGCTTTTCGTGCTCTGCATGTCTCTGCAGTCATATTTGTAGAAAAAACCTCGAATGCTTAGTGTGACTAATATAATAATTAAGTGATATGTATTCAGATGAAATAGATTCACTAAATTCTACAAAATTGATGTATCATTGATACGGGCTAAAAAATTTTAGCTGTGAAGTATCAGAGTAGAATAGCACCTTCCCTGTACCAGAGGTCGTTAGAGGCGACGAAGGTACCAGAACCGACACATGGCTGTGTATCCATCCGAAACATTGCAGTTCAAATGAACAGGGTGCAGATGGGCAGCAGCATCCTCGTCGCGAAAGCAGCGCTCTGTGATTACCAACACCCTTGCCCAGCGCGGCAATTACGGACCACATTCCCTCTTTCTTGTACTCCCCAAAATCTACTCTACAAGAACTTCCCTAGTCCTCCAGCTATGTCCAGCAGTAGACTTTCAATAGCTGGTATGATATACACATGTAGCAATTTGTCAAATAAAGTCCTCGATGAGGTTTTGAATCAACAGCTTGGTCCATTAGCATAAGGCGGAGATGTTGTTTCTCTCTGTGTATTTTAGCGCCTATATCATGGGGAATGTGAACTTACTATCAGGACTCACTAGGTCGTTTGCCCCCATAATAGCAAAAAGATCAACAAACAAGGTTACGATATGTAGGATGGTAAGATTTATTATGGCGTATATACGCTCGTATCATTACAAAGATCCATTCGTCAACCGCGGAACCTGCAGATATTATATCACATTAGGACAACTCCTGCTCCGTTCCGATGATCTTGGAGAGTATCACTGCCTCTTTCATGCTCCAAACCAGAACACAGCAACAAACAATGCTGTTTGGTGGTAGAAGTAAGTGATACACCCACTAATAAACTTAGAGGTTTCATGCATTAAAAATATTAGCAACATTGAACAGATGAGTCTGAAAAAGTAAAAATAACATTAAAATAAATTCGACGTGTCTACTAAGATCTCGGTATCTCTAAGACAGCACAGCCCACCGGCGAGGAAAAGATGCAAGTTTGAATCTTGCCTAAAGCTGAGACTAAATGTTCTTTTCACCTCTAGTAAAAAATGACCATTAGTAGAATCCTGTGCTCAAATTAATCGATTCTATTTAACGATATCGCTTAAAGTTGTATCGTTTTTGGTTTTCATACTTAAACTAAATTAAATGTAATATTCCTTTATTCTTTCTTTAACCATACTATTTGATTTATGATGCCCATTCCACTTCTTGCGATTCCACAAGGGTGATATCAAATTTATCTTTATTAGAGGCCCTTGATCCGATGGGTTCACGCAAAACGTTTATAGGCCCAGTGACTAGGCAACTTGTGCGTGATAACCGGAATATATCGAATATGTTTTGACTTTCAGATTGGGGAGAGGTATGGCTTTGATTCATATTCTAATGGAAGGCAGGCCGTGCCGCAAAAAGGTTTTAAGGTGCTTAGTAAAAAAAATTGCTCAATCAACATTTAACTTAGCATAGGTTGTAAGGAACTTAATAATATTACTAGTAGTAGAATATTACATCTAATTCATTCAAAAATGAATGCTCACTAAATTGTGTATGATAAATTATTGAAGATTTTTTATTCTCTTCTTATTATTGGATGCCATAAAAATATGTTAACTCTTAATAACTTCATTTAACAATATTTGGTGAGTAGTTATAACCGTACCAACATTGCATCACCTTAGGTACCGGCAAAGTAAAATAAGATGCGACTGGAATCACCAGGCGTTGTAAGAGGTGACTTAGGTATCAGAACCGACAGATGGCGGTATATCCGTCCAAGAAAGTGTAACTTAAATGCATAGAGTGGGGATGGGTAGCAACATTCCCGTCGCGTAAGCTGCGGTCTGTGATTGCCAACACACTTGCCCAGTGCGGCAAGCGAGCAGTTATGGGCAAACATTCCTCTATCTTGGGGAGGTCTATGTCTAGCAGTAGACTTCCAATGGCTGATATGATGATGATGATTGTGTCGCGTGTATATTTATTTTCAAATGATTTGACGTTATATTTATAGCCACGGGCATATAGTTAGTTTAATCTATTTTATTTGGTAATCAATAAAACATATTTTGGTGAGAACTTGAATTGTGGACTTTATATTCTGTGTGAGATGAGTTGAGATGCGAGTGAGAGAAAAAGAAGAGCAGGGACACGAAGTAATAATTATGAACCTCGACCATCAGAAACCTTAACCAACAGTTCGCGGAGTATTCATCCCAAACAGCGAAGCTCAAGTCCAACAGAGTACAGATAGCTAACCCTTCAAATCTACGCTCTGCAATAAAAACGTCTGTTCCGATATAATCTACATCGCCCAGTGAACCATCAACGTTAGTAAATTGTAGGCTTTTAAAGGTTGTAATAAATACTAATTTAGATTAATATTTTAAAGCTGAAGAGTTTGATTGTTTGAACGTGCTAATCACAGAAACTACTAAACCGATTCAAAAATTCTTCCAGTATTAGATAGAACATTTACCGAAAAAAAGAAATTATAATCTCATACTTACTATTACTCTCAAAGTAGTGAGGAAAAAGTCGATAAAGAGAAAATATTGGATAATTCTTTTTGTTTAGTATTATTTAACTCAAAATCTACTTGACAAATTTAAATCATTCTTTCACCATTATATTATTAATGTTTCATTTTCAGTAATTAATAAAAAAGGCATGTTATATTTCTTAAAATCGAACACCTAAAAGTTTTCCAAAAATTAAACAATTCTCCATTTAAAGCTTTTAAAAAATAGTTTTATTGTGAGTAGTGAACGGTTAAATGTAAGAAAATATTATATGGAGTTTCGTGAAACTTTATTCATGAGCTTTTAGTCAAAAAATTTTAGGTCTGCGCTTCTATCAAGATTATTTTAAAGGATATTTTAAAAAATACATTTTCGTTTATCTATATGCCTCATACGTAGATTACGAGCCTCGTCAATTTTTTGCTCGAGACCTTCAAGGTTTTAAGGGTGGGGACAAATATCTTTATTCTTTGATGGGTCGCCGCGATAAGTCTGTGTAATGAGGGTCAGGGAATTTGTTTGTACACATTCAGCTTTATGGTCCTTTTGTGTCGTTTAATAAAATTTGGCAATAAAGTCGTCAACTTGAATTGCTTGTGGAGCAGAAAAGTTGTATAGACCAGCTGAAACCAGGCCATAAGGTCAATTCCAATGATCATTTAGATCCTCATGCTACATCCTTGTTTCTGGTTTCCAAGAGATATTAGGGACAGAGAGGACAGTTTTCCTCACATTAGGCTGTATGCCGTATTCTCAAATATATACATAGAAGCGCCCCGCAGTTTTACCAGCTTTTTACTGAAGACACCTAATATAATTTCATTCAGATAACTTCAAAAACAGCAAAGTTTTATACTAACTTTGAATCCCTATTTTATCCCTCTAGAGGGTGAATTTTTAAAATCGTTTTTTTTAAAATTCGACGTTTCTAACCCTTATAGTTTAGGCTCTGCGATGATATGTAAGTCAGTCAGTCAGATTCCCTTCTTTAATATTGTATGCATAATTCTAAGTTTAGATTACCTTACGGCAATATTTCCTAAGAATGACAGTCAATGTCAAAATAACATTTGTAATATAAATAAATTTTACAACATCTAATATATTGCTTTGACTCCGAGATAAATTGTTTAAAGCACTTGTTTTGCGGTCATCAGACAATAGAGGTATCACAAATATAATTCGGAAATACATATATTTAGCACCCAGGTACAGAATCAACACAAATATCGTTATATAGATGTTTGTACTGGATGGGGATCGAACCCGATCGCGAACGACCGAGCGCACATGATAGAATCATTACCATCCGGCCATTGGACCCGTCAAATGGGTTGCGACTGTTTTCGGCAACTACAGGCATTAATTAGCATTAATTACCTTACGATCTTACTTATTTTCTAGAGGAATAAAAACGCAAGCACACTTTATTCAATTTCACTTTATGAGGGCTGGCTGAACCTAGACCGTACCGACCGTAATACATCTAAATGTATCGCATTTTTAGCGTATGGTACCCATGGAGGTACCCCTATCAAAAGTTATAGATCATTTTATAAAACAAATGAATATAAATTTGTTTCTTAATATCGTTACTTGCTTATTGCTTGCTTGCTTCTTATTATCTTTACTATCGTATAGAACATTTAGGAACTTTCGCTTGCAGCATTCGCTTTCTAGGCAGATCCCGTGTTGTCTGTATTTATGAATGCATGTATAATAATATTTTTTGACATTTATTTACAAGTCATAATAAATAATTTATTGTAATTAATTCAAAAAAGTGTTTATTATATTTTTCAAAATTTCTTATTTAACAATTTCATCAACTTTTTATATATGATGTTTCGTGAATCCATTGAAATTAGAAAACATTCCAACTTCAATAGTGAATAATGTTTAAAATCACAATCCTGGGATCTTATTATACATTTGATACAGAACAAAATATGAGCAGCACTGTCAGATTATAACATATCGTCAACACCTACTTGCTGGATGGGATCGCGAATATATAAAATAAATAAGATACAAAAATTGTTAAGGTTTATTGCTGAACTTTCAGATTCTAAAACCTCTTTTATAAATTATAAGAAATGAAAATTTTGTGAAAGGTTAAGTAATTAATTTCATTTCATTATTGCTTGCCTAAATCTCTTTAGTAAGATCATATATATATATATAAAACAGTTGCGAAAATAGTATATTTGCTGCGTTCCACGAGCCGCTACTTCACCATAATCCTCCGCTTTTATTACCCACCTAGGGTAAAATTATCTACATAAGTATAACAAGTAGACTTTAATACCTAGTACAGTGCATAGACGTTTGTTCCGATGTGTTCAAAGATAAGCTATATCCGAACCCTCGGCGTTCCGTTGTTGTGCTGCTATCTGCTTTTATTGCGCTAGTAGGGTTATGTTTACGTGCTACGTGGATTTGTGAGAGCAATAGTTAATTAAGTATGCTGCACATATATGTTTTGATACAAAGGAATAAGTTGTACTTTTAATTGATTTAACGTCGGGGTCGTGGGTTTGATCTCCACCCAGGACAAGTATTTATATAATGATATTTGTGTTTGTTCTGTTGTCCGATATCTGTAGTACAATTGTTTCAAGCGACTTACCACTTTGTCAGGTCAACGTATGAGATTTTGAGTGTATACTTAAGAAAACAACTAATAGAGGTATTTTGTCTTAAAAATAACTATGAACAAAAAAACGATAAAAAATCTGTGTGTCACTGCTGTGAATATATAGATAAAAATCATTAGTTTTGTAAGCTACCTAAAACGTTAAAATAATATCAGATCAGTGGAGCGATGTCCAATGCTGGACATAGGCTTCGTCAAGTAAAGGGAAATTTCACCCAAAATTGCTTTACAAGGCATGAGTGCTGGTAAGCGCTGCTGCACATCCCGACTTGTGCATTTGAACTCATGTCTACCAACACTTAGTACAAAATACAATTCTTCTCTGCACGTACCTCAAAACATGTCAATAAAGCTAAAAGCTAATATGACATTAAAAGTACTGTCGGGCACCACTATTTTAAATCAGAATAAGACTTTTTTAATAAGATTACGCTGCATAGAATTGCATGTAAGACCAACAGTAAAAGTCCTACTATTGATATGATGATGATAGAATAGTCCTATTAAAATAATCCAGGCATAAGTGCAATAGATAATAAAAACACTGTATACATTTTATTTTAATCTAATTATAAGAAATATACAATTCCATAAAATATAAAAGTGATTTTATAAATGACTTCACAGTGTAAGTCATTGCAGATTAAAAATATATTTTCTCTATGGCAATCATTGTTGGAAGCTGCTGGAAATAAAATAAAACAGTGAACTTTTAAGGCAAGGATAGGCAGTAATAGTCTTTTTGTGAAGCAGTGGGCTGAGATTGCCACCAAGCCTGACCCACACTGGGAGTTATAGCCGTAGCTCTCGTGAAAATCTCTTGAAGTAACTGAAGAGATTTTTTAGTATTTACCAACTTGTAATAATACTCTATTAATATAATATTCTCTAATAGTTACGAGTTCACTACTCATAATAAAACTGTTCTTTCAGCAATCTCCAACATATTTCGTCAATCTTTGAAATAGTTGCTGCAAGGTAAAACAAAAAAATTTAAACGAACGACAAACCGCGTTTTAAGGCCGTTGATAAGAGTAATTTTTATTAAATACTCCATCATCAAAACGAACTCTATAAGAATCCTTCTACAATAAACTTAGAGATGACGAAAATAAATGACCTTTGCGTAATGTTTATGGCGCTAAGTAACTTTTCGTCATAGCAACGGTAAACCATCTAAAAGAGGGGAGTAGGACTCGCACAGCGTAATTTCGCTACAGAAATGCTGCCCATCTCTGTTCGGGTGGATACACCACCATCTATTGGTTTCAGTACCTCAGTCAAATTTTGCGATACCTGGTATATTGTATGTAAAAATATTATCCTACTCTGCCAGTACTACACAACCTAAAATTATAGTCACTTTAATATATACATTTTATGTAAATATTATTAAACCTGTATCTAGATTCTTCAATCGAATCTTATTAAGAACTAGTTGTGCCCGAGTCTTCGCCCGCATGGAATAGTTTTTTTTTTGGAAACCGTACCTCTTTACCTTAACTTATATAAACTTTAAATATCATGTTTATTTATATCAAATCAATGGGCTGAAAAATAAGATTCAAGTTTGTAGCTCCAAAAATAGCGATACTTCCATACAAATTTTCATCCCCCCAATTGATCCCTCACAACCCTTTTCTAGAATTAAAAAATAGCCTATGTCCTTTCTCAGGGTCTTAAGATTGTCTGTGCCAAATTTAATCAAAATCGGTTAAGAGATTTCATCGGGAAAGCGTAACAGACAGACAGACAGAGCTACTTTCGCATTTATAATATTAGTAGGGATGAAGCATTTACTTCTTTTTACAAGTATTTTCAAATAAACCCACATTCCCGCTACAAAAGTCAGCTACGAATCTGGAATTCCCGTTGACATGCATATTTCGGGTCAACGCACGACGTCAATGGTTTTATCCTGTACACAAAATGGATGGCAGATTTTCTGATAGAAATTTTTCATTGCAACTCACCGAATATTAAATTCCCCGGATATCATATTAATTACTTCGAGCGATATTGTCAATGCATGTTTATTTTTTATGTAAAATGGATGGATTGTCTACACGTTTTAATAATAATTATTTTTTGTAATATTTTGTTGATTATATTCCATACGTAGTAGCGATAAACATTAAGGATGCTTAATCAATTATCATTTGAAATAAGGACTTTAAATAGTATAAATATTATTTTTCATACTAAAAATAGTATATTGAGTCATTACTATATGCATGTTTAGGGCTTTATGTAAAACTAATTATTTTTTACAATTATACATACATTTAAATCATAGCATACTCTCATACACTCTCCAGTCAGATTTTGTTCATGTATTTTTTTAAACATACAAAATAATCAACGGGTGTGGTGGCGCAAAAGGCAGTGATCTTGTGCGCCAAAGGTCGTGGGTTCAACCCCCACCCAGGGCAAATATTAATATGATGTATATTTATCAATTACAAGTATATGCGTCTGGGTGTTATTTATATGTATTTAAGATTCGTATTTGTTATTGCTTTATAATTGTTTAACACAAGAGCTCAAGCTACTTATTACGGAATCAAGCCTACGTGTGAGATGTCCTGAATAAAGAAGCAATTTAATTTTGGAAATAGGTTGTTTCGTCAAATGATGGATGAAACAATTTCTATTGTATTTTAAAAATCAAACATACCAAATGACATGGTCTATACTTATTTTGTATCGATGAAGAATTCGAATCCCAGTTCACTATTAACTACTACATTACACGGTAAATCGCAATAATTAAAAACAGGGATCGGGTTTGGATTAAATAAATAACGCCTATATGCAGCGTTAAGTCATTATCATGTTTTCATTTGAAAATATTCAGAGTAGAACTTAGGAACCCTCCACATTTTCGCGAGATATTCACATGACAATCATCTCAGATCGAACGCAGTAAGAACTTCTTTTGTGTACACACTCACACAGTTCTCACTACATTTCTTACGCTTTCTAACGATGGATGCTAAAGTGACTGCTACGAAAAGCTTATTATTATGCGTTTTTGCATATTATAATTATGCGTGTACTAAAGAGAAAAAAATGCTTAAAAATAAGTGGTGATAAAGACGATGGTGTGTGACAAAAAATCATCGGAACACAACCATTTCAATCGGCGACTCGATGATTATTAAAAAACATGTGAGTATGGAGTCAAAATACGTTCTCGCCTGTTATCATGTTCTCGCGTTCCTTTGTCTCGCGCAAAATACCGACAAAAGTAGGAGAGTAGCGCGAGAATATGAGAAAAAAACGCCAACCGCTTCCACATTCACCTTTCTCGCATATTTCTTGCGTTTTCGCAAAAATGTCGAGGGGCTGATAAACAAAAGTGAAAACAGTAAAAACAGTAATGCGACCATTGTTTATACAACACAGTGCCAGTGCAGCAGTATAGTTTTCGTATAATATTTAAAATATATTGAAGATATACAATACAATATATTGAAGTTAGAAGCGAGGTACCGGTAGAGTAGGATTGTACCTCCCACTGTACCAGGTGTCGTAAAAGGTAACTTAGGCATCAGAACCGACAAATGGCGATATATCCATCCAAATATAGCTCAAATGCTCAGTGCGAAGATGGCAGCAGTATCACAATCGCGAAAGCTTCACTCTGCGATTACCAACACTTTTAGTCAGCGCGGCAATTATGGGCAAAATTCCTCCATTCTTGGGGGAGGCCTATGTCCTGCAGTGGACCTTCAATGGTTGGTATGGTGATGATATTGAAGTTACAAGGCTGCCAATGCACAGATTGGCAGCGCACTAGTGATATCCTTGTGATAATACGAGCATCTATACATCTGCAGTGACGCTTACTGTCATAAAAAGAAAAAGAAATCCATCATGAATAGAGTACGTGGCAGCAACGTTTATATCTTGGATATAATGCAGGGAGGTATCGGCAGGTGCTACCCTCTGTACCAAATGTCGCAAGTGGCGACTACCTTAGTCGGCCCGGAACCCACAATTGGCGGCAGTACAGCTTAAATACTACAGTGTAAGTATGGGCAGTAGAATCCTTGTCGCGGAGCTGCACTTTGCGATTCCCACCGTGCCTAGCCAGCGTGGCCAGGCCTATCTTGGAAAGTCCTGACGGACCCTAGACCTGGGTCTAGGGTTCCACTGGACTATCTATAGCTGATATTAATGCCTGGGGATTATAATTTTCCAATTTTAAAGCGATGGTCCAATATTCTCACAAAATAGTTGTTATTTTTTTTACTGTGTAACTAATATGTAACTAATAATTACATTTATGGAAGAGAGTATGGAGTGTACTAATGTTTAGTATATTATATAAGAATGAACATACACTGTACAAAAAAGATAAGAAAAACGAAAGACTGCTACAATATTTAATATATATCTGAGCCCTAAGTCTCTGAACTTATTGAAACATACAAAAGAAAGTCTCGTATATTTTCTATGCATCGCTACATCCTTAACAAATACCCGATGTTCGAATGTTGCCAAATATTTTTATACTCGTCTTCCCCTCACGCGGTGACACATTGACGACGCTCCTGTGACGTCACCAGAGGCTGAGGTATAATGGAAATCAATAAACTCCCCGCGAGTCCGAGCCCTTACCACTCAGTTTTGGGTTCCGTGGGGACATCGGCATGTGTTGAGCCGTATTCGCTTATCGAAACCTTTAGTTTTTATTCTACAAAAATATATTTTTTTTGTGTATTATGGAGATATAAATTAAGTGAGATGTAAATCCAAAGAAAGCATCGGTATAATTGGTATTATCAAAATAAAACGAAACTTTGAAACGAAACGAAAGAGAGCTTTTCTTAAGAATACACATATATTGTATTTAGTTCTTCATCTGCTAGAGGTTTTAACTGTATATCTTATCGTTGAGGATCTTGTTATTACGTGAAGAAGTCTATATCAAGTGCAAAGAGTCATAATAGATAAAAATTATAAGCAACAGAAACATGTGTTCGTAATAAAAAGAAACCTTGGTGTTAAGCTAGACTATAAATAATCTCTGTACAAAAGTTTCATCCAGATATGTTCAGCGGTTTTAGTTTCAAAAAATAACTAACACACATCCACAGCTCACAAACTTTTGAGTTTGTAATATTAATAAAGATTAAACACTCAACACTCGCGTGTTTAAAAATCAATATTTATGATAAATAAAATTTTAGGATATAGGAAAAATAAAGACCAGAACTTAGGTTTTAATGTTGTCACAAAAGAATTATTATGAATTCTATGAATTCTCATTTTATAATTATCACGACCAAGTAGAGCATCTAAGATGACCGAGGCATCAGATTTATCAAATTTTATCTCAGAAATATGTACGGTCTCCACAAAATAGAATTATTGGACCTATCACTTATCATAATCACTACGCAAATGAAGTCGCTGGCAATAATATTAAACATACAAATTTAATGAAACTAGTCATTAGAGTCTATAATAGCATTAGTAAGTTAATTTATTTACGAGTTACAAACTCTCTTAATTTTGAACTAAACCAAAAAGCATTTTTATATACAACAGAAATCTAATATATTTTCAATTAATAATAATAATAATAATAAATTCCCACAACATCTCATACATTGACCTGACTCCGTGGTAAGTCACTTAAAGCACTTGTGTTACGGACGCCAGACAACAGAGGAATCACAAATATACTACTTAAATACATATATTTTACACCCATACACAGAGCAAACACAAATATTATCATATAAATATTTGGTCTGGGTGGGAATCGAACCCACGACCACTGGTGCACAAGACAGGATCACTACCATCTGCGCCATCGGGCCCGTCAAATTACTAATGTAGTAAAAAAATATATTTCTTTACATACTATCAAATGATAAAACAATTTCTTGAGAAATCTTTTGTTTTAAAGCCGTTAAAGAGTAGTGAACACGTTTATATTAGAAAATATTATATTTACGTTAATTCTAAGTAGTTAAAACATTGACAAAATATTTTAAAGACTACTCTATTCTCTCCGTAATACGCTTCACACATATCCGTCTCTTCTCTTCGCTTTTAAATACAACGGGGACGATCCGATAACTTGCTCGTACCTACCCCTGCTTGACATCAATACACTCACACGCACGCACACGCACACACGCTCACACATACAGAACACACGTAAGATGTGCGTGCGTGTTTACACACACAGTTGTAAACATGGCGCTTTTAATCCCCGTGATTGATTGGGGGTATCGGATTTTTGTAATCTAGGTATAGTTCTATCATTTCGAGACTACGTTTTCTTTTTCAGTGAAGTCAAAGGTTTTTCTTATCCCTCAACGTTAGTAAGCTTTGTTAATTTACTTTAATTTATTATTTAGGATATTTAAACCAGACTCCTTTCATTAGTAATGCGGTAGTGTAGCTTCCTTTAATAATATTGCTTTAAAACGTTTTTTTAGGTCTCAATATTAAATGCAATTCTAATTATTTTCTCCATAGAAGATGATGTATTCGATTCTTCATTATTCATATTTTGGATCAAACAATTACGTTATCATGAACTTCATTCAATTGATACACCTTGAACCATTTTGTAACTTGGTAACAATTTAAGAGATTTTATATTATTAGTATGAATCCCTCCTATTTTTAGTAAAATACAAGTGGTTTTTTCTCCTATATACACTTTGTAACAGATTTTGTAATATTCTATTAGTTTGATATTAGAAACAAAATCCTCTATAATAATTATTTGGTATATATTCACTATTTTAGTGGTTATTTGAAATTCAAACAAGTTAATTGTTTTTCTTGTAATTTGTAATAGTTTTAGTATATTCATTTTATATATTTATATATTATATATATGGGCAATGTTTTAGTTTCCACCACATTTTTATATAAACTCGATTTCTGCAAAATCTCACTATCATCTATACGATCGGTTTCTGGTATTAAATTTTTTCTATGTGGCATCGTTTTCGGTTAGTACAGGATATGCTAAAAACTTTCCTGCTTGTAATTTTTAAGTGCCACTTCTATGCTAATACATCAATTTTTATTGGTAAAACTCCAATTTATGATTATGATAGGAACTGTTTGTATAAAATTTTCATGTAGATTGATAGCTTCATTCAATTGTAATATTTTAAATTACATAAAAAATATACAAACATCAGAAAATACTAAACTTAAAAAAATAAAGACCCTCTGTTATTTCGTTTCAACCAAATTTATATTGTTGTTCTAGTGTAATGGTCTTATAATATTAGTCCAAACATTTGCATATAAAATATAAAAGGATTATAAAAAAAAGTACTAAAGGCCCACCGTAGAAAATATTTTTGTGAAAAATATTAATGGCTAAGTTTACATTGTAGGAGTAGAGAAACTCGGCCCGAAGCTTCATATTTTACGCTCTTTGTAAACTGTTGTCTTTGTGTTGAACTCAGAAGTAATGCAAATAAAAGAGAAAGAAAGAAGGCCACTTATAACCAAAAAAGTAGAAGCGATGACAAGAGATGCGGTGGTACCCTTTTAATTGAAAGCATAATAGGTGTCAAAAAGGTGAGGTACCGAAACCGACAGGTGGCGACTTCGACGGTGATATCGACAGTGAAGCCCAAATGCAAACAGGTGTAGATGAACAACTCCATTCCCGTCACGTCAGTTATGCTCTCAAATTGCAATTACGTCTGTCTAGTACAGTAATAAAGAGCTAAATTATCCTTTTTTGGTTTATATTCAGGAGTAGACGTTCTATTGCTATGATAATTATAGTATTTTTATATTATGAAATCAGCATATAAGCACACAGTCCGCTTGTTGATTAACGCAACCGCAGCTTATACATGCTAGTATTACCACAAGGATATCACTAGCGTTTCGCAAACCCTGTAAACTGAAGAGATAATTTCATGTTTACCCAGTAATTTCACTGCCTTTCTCATCCTGCAAACCGGAACACTGCAATTTGGTGGTAGAAATAAGTGGATGTGAGGCACCAATGCAGACGACTTTGCTGGTTTACCTCATATAGCATATTAAAAGTGCTGTTAGCATTTGTAATTAGTAGTGTTTCTCTCTTAGCAGATTGACCTAATATAAAGATAGTTTGCGTTAGTTCCTATGCTATCTCCAAACAGCAGTATTCACATTGCCGCCCTCCAGATTTTTTTCTTAGTCCAGGTTGACAATCATGCTTACAGTCTGCGTGACAGTATTCATCATTCCAGCTTCTAGACGCTCACAATATCACAAGGATATCACTAACGCGTTGCCAACCTTGTAGGTTGAAGATGTTATTCCATATTACCCAGTCAATTCACTGCCTCTCTTGCCCATTACACCGAAACACTGCAATTCGAACACTGCTATTTAGCGGTAAGTAGATAGAGTAGAATAGAGTTAGGTACCAATGCAGACGACCTACTTTATAAAGCCTGCCTCTTACAAAAAAAAGTCGACAATCGTTTACAAGATACAGTGACACACACGCAGTATACTTGTTATCCAAATTAATATTATATAAAAAAAAATCTAAGCGACAATTATTTACGGTAAGCCGATCTTATTCTACTCAATGAGTAATGACATCGTTAAATTCAAAGGACAATAATAAGCAATTACTATAGATGTCAATAAAAATAGTAACTATCGACCTGCCAAATGGTCACCCTCCGTTTTGTAACGTAAGTTCAACGCCCTGAACGCGTGCCGTGCAGATGAGATGCCACGAGCCGGTTTTAGGGTCCCAAATTTGGGGTCGGGGTCTCCCCATTGTGTATTCTCTAGCCCATTTTTGCGTGCAGGTGACACGGTTGAGCGGGTGCGTTTTTGATATTTTAATTGACTCGTTTGAAAAATGTAGTTTGGAAGGATTTAATTTGAATGCTTGGGACCGGGTTTGATCTGTTGCTGGTCAACATAGAACATAATTTATTTTCATAAAGTTTACTGACTCTTGCTATAACTTTAATATTTTGTTTGATCTATATTAAAGTAAATTCAATTGCTAAGTGACATAATAATACTTAATTTTAAATAGGACCTATTATAACCAAATTAGAAGAAACTTTTTGTTTTTTTTAATGTTTTTTAATAATAAATTTTAAATAATCATTCAAAATTTTTATACATTATTATATTAAAGAATAGAAACACATACATCTAAAACAATTTTATTATGGATAATAAAGGCCTGTTTGTACAAAATAATTTAATAGTTATAACACAGAGAAATTGAGTAACTAAAATCTTGCTGCTCCCTGAAAATTACGGCAATATTTACATTTGATACTAACCCTTTACTAAGTTCCTACGATTTTTATTGACGCTCATACCAACTTGTCAGTTAATAGGCCTATAAATTTTCGAGATAACAATCTACATAACATTCTGTATTAACATTGGAATAATCGGAAATTTTATGGTGTTTGAACGTTGTCCCCTTGTCAAGGGTGAGACGTTATTTGTAATGATGTCTAGACGAAATTATGCGGTCGTGTTGTGTTGGAACCATGGCTGGAAAATGATGTAAATACTTTCAGTCATACTAAAGACTACGTAGTATTATGCTTTACTTTGTATATTTTTTTATTTATACACGAAGTAATTGCATATAATTATAGCTATTTTTATACCTCCGTCTGTACCAGGTATCGTTAAAGGTGACGGTAGCAACGATGGATGGCGGTATATCTATTATTAATAGCATAGGTATCTCAAATGCAACTGGGTGAAGACAGGCAGTAGCATCTTCCTCGTACGTACCTTAAGGTACATTCTGCTCATCAAAATCTAGCGCGGCAATTATAGGCAAAAATCCCTGATGGTTGAAGTTTTGGGAGGCCTAGGTCCAGCAGTAGACGTTCTTCGGCTAATATGAGGATGATGATGATAAAAATGTTATAAAGCTTACTAACAGGTTTAAAGCGAATGTTTGAAACATATTGATGTTTATTACTCTTAGTTCATACGTTATTGTAATTATTTTTCGTGTTCTTACAGAAAAAGATGAGAATTAGTCCGAGACGTAAGTATAAACTGCGTTGCATTTAGAAGTCGGTTTAATTTTAAAAAGCAAGTTGCTAATTCTGAAATTGATTTCACTTTAAAATGAATATACGAATAAGAAAAGCATATTAAAAAATGGAAAACAGACCGTATCGACACGACATTGGGTTCAACAACTTAAAAACGGATTAGTCGCCCCATAAGAGGGCATGTGAGGTTTTCGTTGATTCTACGGTGTTTTTACTGCCATGGATTGTCCCGCAAAATCCTGTTTCTCCCTCAGGACGCTGTAACGTTTGAAGTTCTCACTTCCCGGGGATTTAAGGATACGTGGACGTAATTTTGATGAATCTTGTGAAATAAAAGAATTTGGGAAGTGCTTCAGTGTTTCTACGTATTCTTTGGGTTCCAAAGTAACTTTTAGTTTTTATTTTTACCGTAATTTTTGATGGATTGTCTAACAAACCTTAGTTAAATTTAGACTTAATAACCGTCTAGTTATGATAGTCAGTTTTACGTTATAAAGACTGCCTTTAAGAGACGTTGGGAATTTGAAATATTTTAGTTAATTTTTATAAAACTATTGATTTTGCTGATTTAAAATTGTTATAACACTTTCATTTACTGAACAAGTAGTTTTAAAAGGCAAATAGGCTGTAAGTAATTTCAACATATATCGCAAATACGATTGTGTTGACACATAAGTTTGTATTTAAATAGATCCAAGAGATTGCTTGCTTTATTTTTGATTTTCCATGAGGTTCTGGTAGAGTAGAAAAGTAAATCCCAATGCACCAGGTGTCGTACATCTAAGGCACTAGAACCGATAGATGGCGGTATATCCATCCGAAACAGTACAGCTCAAATGCACTGGACTGCGATGGGCACCAGCATCCACATTGCAAAAGCTGCGCTCTGCGATTGCCAACGCACTTGCACAGTGCGGCAATTATGGGCAAAAAATCTCCTTTCTTGGAGTGGCCTATGTCCAGCAGAGAACTTCTAATGGTTGATATGGTGATGATATTTGATATTGATTTTAAATAAAATATCGTAGCAAAGCTCATTTGTTTACAGAAATAAAGACGTGTTGTTGACAATACCAAATAAATAACGGTGCATTTATCCATAGAAAATAATCATCACTCTTGTTTGAAAGCCCGTCATAAATTTTCATACATATTTTTTATCTTCACTATTATATATACAGATAAGTCGCTCAAAGTACTTGTGTTACATGTATCAGACAACATGATACCTCTGATCATGATGACCGTAAATGTAATAGTTAAATACATATTTAAGACTTAAAAACAAAACATGTTGTGGGGATTAATGACACTTCCTTTGGCGTACAAGATTGGAACACTACTGAATGCACTATCGGGCCCGTCTTCTCATTGTATTACCAGATTTTTGGGAGAGATGGTAGTGGAAATGGCAAGGCACACTGGTCACACCTCCTTTAGGTTTATTCATTGATATTTCTAAACACCGTTACAATTTATCATCATTATCATGTCAGCTATAGAACGTCCACTGGTGGACGTAGGTACCAACTAGTGATTTCCAATAGGGCCGATTACATGTGACTTGTATGTTCTTATGGTTCCAGTCAGATCTTTAGGTGGACGTCATACGCTTCATTTGTCTCATAATATTGTCACATAAGGCAGACCTCATGCAAAAGTTTTCTGCGTTGGTACTTCAATCTGGCTAATTTCTACCGCCCAAAAATGGTGTTGTGAGAGAGAAAGTCAAATTATTGGGTAAATCTTTGCGCTAGTAAATCCTCGTGATATTACGAGACTACAGTGACGCTTAGTAAAAAATGTTTCTTTAATAGTCAACCTATTTGCCCTGATAAGAAACTCACATTACAAAACAGGTACAACTTAAAAATTAATATATTTTAAACATACATAAACGTCAAGGGTGACTCATTCAACTGGATATTATTCTAACAATTCTTTATCACGAATCGCAGGTGTAATTTGTGTTGTAATCAACGAAAGCCACAATTACAGGGGAAAGTGGCTGATTGTGGCTATTTGTCACGAATAGGATAGAGAGGGAGTGACACAAAATACTTAAGGTTTTAATGTGCAATTCCTGGTATTATTATAATACAATTGCTATGGGAAACCGGTAGAGTTCAATAGTACCTCCGTTTGTACGTGTCCTCCTCTTGTGTCAGGTGTCGTAAAAGGTGACTGTGGTACTGGAACCGGTAGGTGGCGGTATATCCACCTGAAACAACAGGACGGGAATGGGCAGCAGCATTCTCATCGCGTAGCTATGTTCTGCGATTGCTAATACGCTTGCACAGCGTGGCAATTATGGGCAAACAACCGCCTTTCTTGGAGAAGCCTATGTCCAGCAGAAAACTTCTAAAGGCTGGTATAACGATGATGATGATATTTGATATTGATTTCAAATAAGATCTTGTATCAAACTCAATTGTGTACATAAACAAAGGCGTTAGCTATACCAAATAACAGTGGTGCATTTATTCATAGAAAAAATCAACACAAGTTTGAAAGCCCGTCATACATTTTCAAACATGTTTTATGTTCAATATTTGTTTTTTTTTGTTTAAACTAACCTAAACAACCAAACTTTTGTTTAGGAAATAAAGCCATATACGCTGTTGCCATGTGAGGTAGGTATAGTGTATATATATATAAATATATACTTACACGATTGAATATACATATATATATATATATATGTTGATGATAGTCCCTGGTGACTGAGGTAATGGAACTGTCAGTGAAGAGGGGGGGGGGGGAGTGGCATCTTGCGATGCTTCGTTATACGATTTCCATCGCGCTTGCTGTGTGCAGTCATTACGAGAGATTTTCAATGACTGATATGATATCGACAGTTATATGTACCCAATAACTAGCACAAACAACTATAGGATATTAGTAAAATCGGTGTGGTTTAATTTATTCCAAAGATTATTATAATCAAGAACAAAGGTTTAGAATTGATATGAGCAGATTTTCTGAAATATTAATTTGTTAACAATTCAGCGTGAAATTGTTGGCTGTTTTTTTTACTTCTCTGTAAAGATAACTATAAGTAACAAACTCGGGACATAATTGTCTTGTACTCGCTTTAACTAGGAAAAGCAGCTGTGGCTTAATATGGTGACAAAAAAAAATAGAAAACATATTTAATAAGCACAAACTGTGTGGATATTTTATACAATGCTGGATATCTTTCAAGTAAGCGCGTATCCACTATACAAGTTTTCAGGCAATATATTCTTTTTTTTTTATCTTATATCGTAATCACGATATTTCGCATCTCGCACGCGCTCAACTCCACTAAGCAACGGCGCCATGAATTAAGCATAATGACAAGATTAAATACAGTATACAGTTTGCGCATACGAAACGTGTTTACGGAATCGAGATATTATTGTCCTTGCTTTGAACAGTGTTAAGCGTTTGCGTGCTCGGTGCTTTCGAACAAAGGGGCCTTTCGTACCCCTTGAGTTTTGGGGTGGGTCCATTTGTACCCACTTTGTACTTTAATCAGGTGCAGTGGATTGGATAATGTTTAAAGTGCTACTATGCTATGATTATTATTTCGTTTGAAATTCTTCTTTCGTGATTTTTATACATGACAAATTTTACTTACATACATCAAACATGTGTTCCGTAGTGGTAGAAAAATACTAAGTATCTCTCATTGTTACATATCTTTGCATACCTCTCTAGCTTCCTTAATTTGCAATAGTCCTTTCATACACGCGTTTATTCTTGGTACTTCTGATCTAAGAGCGCTTTCTTTAATACGTCGTAAAGATACGTTCGCCTAGGTCGTCCTATACTAGTTTTTCTGTTAATATTTGAATCATCCATGTCAATACCATCTCAATATTTCCTTTTCCATCATTGTTACGACATCAACTTTTACGGTATATTGATCTCTTATCAGATGTTCGTCTGTTCGTTAATAGAGCAATTTTATTATTTATATAATAAATAGTTAATGCAATCTGCACCATGATTATAGAGGCCAAAGTATGTATATCGCCGGACCCAATTCTTCCCAAGAAAGACCTATTATTATACGCTGGGGAGGCATGGTGGCATAGTGGTAATGCTAATGCTTTTTCTTTCTCTGTTACATCTGAGCTAAGCCTTTTCGGATGGATATACTCTAGGTTCCAATAGATCAGTTGCCTTTTACAAGATCTGGTACAGGAGGTCCCACTTTGCCGGTTTTTAATACCTACTTAAGAGGTTTTATGCATAGCCAAATGCTGAATTATATTTATGATATAATAATACATATTTACAGGAAAAAAATCAACAACTTTTCTCAGGCTTCAAGCGGAACCGGACCTGAGACATGTTGATTTTTTTTATAAATATTATCCACTAAACATATTTATATATAATTCCAATTATCAGTAGAGTATTTAATGACTATATAAGTTATGCTATTATATATTATTAAAAGGTTAAACTTCACATAACTATTTAGTTATTGAGAGAACGGTTTTACACTGGAAGAGTTACCATCAATCGAATCAAAATAACACAAAATTATGTTCATCATAAAACTCTCTGTTTTTTAAGTCGTATCATCTACTGATGGTAGTCTATAAGACAGGGTTGCAGCTTTATGAGAGATTTGATATGAAGAAAAGCATGTGTTAGATATATTATCACTTAATTTATTAATAATGGAAGATGCTTAGAATTTACATAATTAGTGTCTCATGATTAGCACACAAACTATTAATAGTATCAACTATACTCTGTATTATAAATATAATAGGATCTCTAGTAATTTCTATTACGGAAACACTATTATTTTTAATTATTATTTTTTGACTAACGTGACCTAAATAAAGTGCAGTGAGGTACCGGCAGAATAGAATAGTACCTCCTACTGCACCAGGTGTCGTAAGAGGAGACTAAGGCACCAGAACCGACAGATGGCGGTATATCCATCCGAAACAGTGCAGTTTAAATGCACAGGGCGGGAATGGGCAGCAGCATCTCCGTCGCGATAGCTGCGCTCTGCGATTCCTAACACGCTTTCTTGGAAAGGATTATGTCCAGCAGTGGACATCTAATGGCTGGTATGATGATGAAGATGATGACAAATAAAGTATATTATAATTTTTGTTTTTTTTTGCTAATGTCGTTAATCTAGCACTAAAATGACGGTGAAAATCTTGTTATTCTTTTATACTTTTGTTTTTGACAGGCTTGATGGTGGAAATAGAAGTGACTCTATATTGTGCTCGAAGGGCTTAATTCTTACCCAAAATAAACATTTATATAATGAATATTTGTGATGAACATATTTAAGTATTATATTTGTGATTATTCTAGTCAGATGTCTGTAATACAAATATTATCTATTCAATGTATGAGACGCTATGTGAATCTAATATTATTTAATCATATATATTAGATATTCAACATCCTGATTTTGACTTATTTTAAAAGCCATTTTTAATAGCCTATCAAGCTATATTAATATTTTCGATGTATGTGTAATTTGATATTGTATGATTTTTCACCATTTCAGGTAACTGTGTCAAATAAAAATGTGACATGAAAAGTTTTAACCGCTAAATATTATAACAAAATATTTTTGGTCCGGCACATAACAAATAGAGAAACTTTGCAGAATCCCTGGAAACACTTTGAGTTGGTTGCTAGTTTGAAAACAAATAAAAACACGTTGAAAACTTTCTTCACCTTCGAGCGTTGCCTCTTTGAAGATTTTAAAATGCCTGCAGCATTATGTTCTGAAGATATTGTTTTGATGGTGCATTTTATTTACAGCTGGCGGTAGTCTCGGCTAGTTCCTACAAAGTTTCACAGGAGCCATAGTTAAAGAGCAAACTATTGGGAAATATTTCATGATCAGGAACACGAACCGTTATAATATTTTTAACATTTACGCGTTCATTACTCATAACAAAAATGTTTATAACGGTTTTAAACGTGGTTCATCAAGACACGCAGCAGTGTGTCAGCCAAGGTAAAAAAAAACTAGCCACTGTGTGTATTGCAATAACCGTTTGGAGCCACTTTTTAATCCTTAATAAGTTGGATGGATGTATCGTCATCTATCAGTTACCTTACCTTTACTTACTCAATGTGACCTGACTCCGTGGTAAGTCGCTTAAACCACCTGTATTACGGATAATAGAGGAATTACAAATATATACTTAAATAAATATTTTTAACACCCAGGCGCAGTAAAAACACAAATATCATCATACAAATATTTGTTTTGGCTGGGAATAAAAGCCGTGGCCCTTGGCATATAAGATAGGATCACTACCATCTACGCCATCGGGCCATTGTCACGACACATAAGCCTCATAGAACTATTTTTCTTTCCAAACCCTGTTGTAATGATCTTATGTTCGTAGCGTTCGTTTATATACTCATATATGAACCATTTATATATCTAACATAAATGTTAGGTAAATAAATATAAAGTATAAAAACAAAATATCCAGTATAAAAGTTATGTTTAGACGTAATATACATGGCATCCTCACCCTTGCAAGAACGTGAGCGCCACGCGGTGTCTCGGACAACGAGTTATTTTCGCATTTGTCTTCTGGCTCGCTCTAATTCGTATTTTTCTTCCTTTGTCGTGTTATAGCCTCGTGAAGGAACATGGGGATTTGCAGTTGTTTACGTGATATGTTAATGTTTTAATATCAACGTTCAGCTATATCACTTTAACAAGGATATCACTAGCGCATTGCTGACCTGACTTGAAAATATTTTGTCACATGACTCAGTAATTTCACTGCTTCTCTCATCAGATGTTATTCGTTTTGTATGCAAATGTTTGATGTTTATAATTAATTCGCTCTTTGCCATTTTTTAATCTGGAATCCTTTAAGCCGGTACACAGCTATGCGAAAATTGCTGTTTAGCAGTATAAATAGACGAGAGTGATATCTACCTCATGTGAACTACACAAATCTGCAGCAAAATGATAAATAATACATCATTGGTGACTTAATTACAGGTTCATAGCTTAAACTAAAAAAATATACTTATTTATTTATTTAACTTTATTGCACAAAATGTTATAAAATATACAAATGGCGGACTTAATGCCAGGTGGCATTATCTCCCAGTCAACCATTACACAAAACAGATAAAAAAAATTATATATATATAGTGGTGCAGGCATATATCTAAGTATCTTTTGCCCTGAAGAACTGACGTCAAGCTTTCGATAATATTTTATCTATACATCAACAATTTATCACAATATATATTTGTTTGGATAGTTTGAACCCTAAATGATAATTAAATAATGATCCTATATATATATATATATATAAAAAAAATGGAACGTTTTTATTTAATATAATAAGTGAATACCAGAGTATTAAAGTTCATCTTAATTTAAATGAATTCTGCAGCTGTAGAACGTCTTCAACTGGGCGCAAGCCCAAAATTGCACATAATTGCCACAATGGGCAAGCAGTACGTAGCAAAGAAGATGCTGCTGCCCATTCCTATGTTGTGTATGCGCTTAGCTGTTTCGGGTGGAAATATAGCCTTCACTTAGTTTAGTAAGTCAGTCACCTCTTTCGACACATTATACAGGTGAAGGCATTATTCTGCTTTGCTAGTTAGTACCCAAGCATTCGAATTACTTAAATTAAAAAAATATAATTCTCTAGATAAAAAAGGAATATCATACACAATATAATGAGTCCGTCGAGAACAAAAACACATTACGGAACAGCGCCCTTGTCGCACAAAGAAATTTCTTTTACGCGGCCATTGGATGGAAATAATGCGATGTAAAAGATGGGTTGAGCATGATTATAAACAAACATACGCATATATTTAAATACTTTACTTAAAGTAGATGATACTAGTCTTCTGCATTGGTAACTCACTTTTTTTTAGGGATCTTCGTCCCAGATAATTCGACTACTCTAACTTACTGCAATCGTCAATCCGCCTGGCAAGCGTAGTGATTATACCAATTTCTCTAAGACCTGTTATTATGTTAGTTCACGATCAAATGAGGAATGGGAAGATCAGTAAAAGAAGTAATGTTACATAAATAGTTCATCGAATTCACAAATTGTACATAGAACTGTCGGTCGGAAATATTAAACCTAGTCCACTTAACGATATAAGAGACAACAAGAACAAAAATATGTAAGAGATATCCTGCGCTGCATCTACATGCAGTCTGTCTACAGGGAAGTCTACAGTGGACATGTACATTTAACCTTATATCAGATATTAAATTAGATACAACAGAAGATGTTTAAATTACTACGATATAAAACAGGTTGCAATATTTCATAATAATGTTAATAAATTCACACATCTCATACGGATTTGACCTAACTTCGAGGTAAGTCGCTTAAAGCACTTGTGTTACTGACTGAGGTCCGAACAACAGAATCACAAACATAATACTTATATACATTATAATATATATCTAATACCTAGACACAGAACAAACACAAACAAAATTATTGTATATTCGAACCCGAGACTCGGAATATAAGACAGGAGCGCTACCATCTGCGCCATCCGGCCCGCCAAAGATGGAAAATAATATAATTGCTACGAACACGTTACCCTACATTATATATCCGTGTGTACGTGCCGCTATCTCCGTCAGCCATTTTGTGAGCCCACACCAATAAGATGGATGCCTGTAGTAAAACTATAATGACGTCATTCCTTGGGTTAGACAACTGTCGAAGTTAAATTAAGTGAGTACGTTGTATGGCATAGGTTGTGTTTTGTGAAGGGTTTGGATGCCTTAATACCGGCATGTACGTTGAGATTTCGGGTTCTGCAATTTGAAAATGTTCAGTTGTCTTTTTTAAAAAGGTATTTCTTTTATATTATCTTTTCGTAAGGATATTTTCGATTCAATGTAAATATAACGCATGTAAATTATGTATAAGTAAACGCAAGAATTAGTGCAGTGGTCTTTGTTTTTTATTTGTCTGTTATTATTAAGGTTATTGATCCTACTTAATACATTTGCTGGATGTTTGTTACTTTTATTGTCTAGAATTTGTAGCACGGTTATACTGTAGCCTGAAATAGCCATGAGGTACCGGCAAAGTAGAATAGTACCTCCCTGCACCAGGTGTCCTAAAATAATCCAGAATCTAGAGATGGTGGTATATCCACCCGCAACAGTGTAGCTCATATGTACAGGGCAGGGTTGGGCAGTAGCATTCCTGTTGCGAAAACTACGCTCTGCGATTGCCAACACACTTACCCTGCGCGGAAATCATGGGCAAAATTACCCCCTCCCCACTTTCTTGATGAGGCTTATGTCCAGCAGTGGACTTCCAATGATGATGATGAAGTAAAAATATCATAGATCCCATCCTGGAAAATATTTAAAGCACATGTAGCTTTAATGATCACTTAAACTTATCACTTACTTATCTATACTAAATCTTGGAGTCAGGTCAAATAAATTTATTAATACCTATTACATAATAAAACTTATTTAAAAGTCTTTTAAACATGGTCTATTCTTAATGATAAATTGACGAATTTTGAAGGTAACGCCGGTTGGTTGTCGAATATATATAGTAAGTAGTATTAAATTCAACTTAAAATTAGAAAACGACAACAAAAAGCAAACTAATTCACCCAGCTACAATTTCCCACCACATACTTGCAATTCATGTACGAGCCAAGCCAACACGTCACCTTGGGAATTTTGAAGTTAGCTAAAGTTCCCTAGTTTCATGGCAGCAGGCTTTTAGGGTCTGCGGTCTCGCTCCCTCATTATCCATCTCAAGGCACCCGAGGGCTATTATAATTTACTTACACGTCTCTAGAATAGAATAAATGAGAGGCAGGCGATGGGCGGAGCGTCTGGTGTGTTATTACGCATACGTAACGCGTAAGGCTATGTTGAGCTGAGTTATTTCTCCAATTACTGACTTAATATACTTTTCGTTTGTAGGGTTATTGAAACATTTATGTACGAAACTAATTGAAATATCTGTCTGTAATGCGAATGTAACAGGGTTTTAAATGTTTTTAATTTTTCTTGACTAGTAGCAAAGAAAAAGGTATTATGTTTTTGTTTCTGAATTATCATTATCGTGATAATATTTTATGTTTTCATAGCTATGCGTTCAGACATAATGATAGACAGATATAGTGGTACTCCATTATATTTGACTGACTATCGGCTTATGCTTTTTCATAAATATATTTTCAAGCCGTCGGGTACCGGTGAAGCAGAATAGTACCTCTTTACCAGGTGTCGTAAAAGGTGACTAAGGTACCGGAGCCGACAGATGGCGGTATATCCATCTGAAATAGCGCAGCTTAAATACTACAGGGCAAGGACGGGCAGCAGCATTCTTGTCGTGAAGTTGCGTTCTGCGATTGCCACCATGATTGCCCAACGCGGCAATTATGGCCCAAAATGCCTCTTTCTTGGGGTGGATTATGTCCAACAGTGGATTTCCTATGGCTTATATAAAGAAATATATTTTTAAAAGAAACATCAAGTTTGGTATATCATCATATCGGACGATGGATGTCCACTATTAGATATAATAGAAGACAATTTTCATTTTCAAGCATTTAAGTGATAATTTTTGCGTAAATTTAAAAGCTAAATTCGAGATGAATGCTGCTGCTCAACCCTACTCTGTAGAGTTTGAGCTACGACATTCATCGCAATTTATCGTTTCCGGCACGTCGATCGTCTAATTCCATTTCTGACACCTGGTACAAAATGGCACTATTGTTGTGTGTACTATTTATTAAACCAGACTTCATTCTAGAATATTAAATACAGTTTGCTATATAATTATTTCAACAGTATAGTCAATTTTATTTCAGTATAGTATCGTTGTGCTGAAACTTTGTACATATTGCAGTTTTCTCCTGACACTTCACCGGTAGACTTACTACCTAGACAGAACTCTGTTTCATATCAAATAGTGTTAACTACAAAAAGTGTCAGCCGCAAGTCAATAGCTGGTAATCCACTGCAGGACATAAGCCTCACCGAGAAATTGGGTATTATGCCCATAATTGTCGCGCTGAGCAAACGTGTTGGAAATCGCAGAGTGCAGTGTTTGTGAAGGGGACGCTGCTACCCATCCCCGTCCTGTGCATTTAAGCTACACTGTTCCAACTTAGTAGCCTATTACGTCACTTAAGTGGAAGGTACTATTCTACTCTGACGATACCTCAAGCCAATGTATCATTTTATTTTTACAAAAAAAGCTGTAATACAATATAATGTTACTCGCATTCCCATTGGAATTTCGTGTCGAGGCGAGCTAAACTTTAAATATATAATTTGTGTTAGTTTTTTGTTCTTGTTATTTTATAGATTCTTTACCCATTTTCACCTGTGGTTTCCATACCATGAAGGCTTGATTTCATAAACATCATCATCATCATATATCGACATAGGTCTACCCAAAAAACATGGATCTTTGCTCATAACTGTCGCTCTCGGCATGGCAGTAATCACAGAGCGTAGCTTAGTTACAGGAATGCTGCCCAGATACACTTTTTTCAGTGGATATGCCGCCATCTGTCTCTCTCATACCTCGGTGGTGTATTACAACGTCTGTTACAGGATGAGCTACTATCTTACTCTGACTATATACCAAAACCTAATTTTAGTAACATTTGCACATAAAATAATACCTACAAAAGTTTTCTGTTACAAGCGCTGTAACTTTTCGTATCGGCATCAAATAATTTTAGATTTGCCAAGTCAAAGTTGTACAAAGGGAGGTCTGGCCCACTTACCAGAAATTTGTGTGTTGAATTTTGTATAGGCAAGGTCGGCGGTTATACACGTGGTTTATAGTGATATTGCGGGTTTGTAGTGGCTGTAGTGTCGCGTAGCTTATACTCTCTACGCCATGTAATGCGTTTTTATCAATATTTTCAACATTTAACAGCGTCTGGCTTCTGCCTAGATACTCGTATTCTTTGTACGGGATATTTTAGCTGTATACGTGATTGGAATAATAAATAAATACTTCGGAAAAAAGGTATATTTTATTTTTTATAAAAGTTTTTGAAAGATGTTTATTTAATATTGAAAACTGTGTAACTAACCGTCAAATTTTTTTTTCACCGTGAACTTATACGTTCTCTAGGAACTTTTCAGGACCATAACTAGCCTTTGATGTTCTTTTTTGGGATTCAAAAATTATATTATAGTAACTGAAGAAACTTCAGAGCTTAGCAATTAGATTACAGTAGTAAAGGTGAGTGAAAACAACAAACTGACAGACAGAAACGCTTCGGCGTATATATAACATCCAGATAGAAAAATACAAATTTGCATCTTATAAGCATTCGTCCTGGGTGGAGATCGAACCCACAATCTTTAGCGTACAAGAAAGGATCACTACCATCTGCGCCATCTAGCCCATCAAATATTTGGTTATGTCTGGATGATAGACGCATTTAACTATTATACTTGTAAACTATAAATTTGGAGTCATTAATAATAGTAAGAAAATTGAGAATTGTTCGCTATTTCTTACATTTTTATAATTATATCATGCCTCCAACCGTCTAAATTTGTAACAATACTGAATTGTCACAAAGTAGAATTGTTCATTTCCACTGCACAACGTGTAGAGTATTCTAACTGCGGAAAATATTTTGCCAAATTAAGATGGCCGTCGACGGTCAGCATACTAATTTGCCGTCCGACGTTGTGCGACAACTGTTGCATGATAATACCCTGAATTATATATATCTGATGATCACACGGGGTTCTGATAAGACATATATACACAGGTAAATGATACTGTAAATATTTTATATCAAAGGTTTACAGGGATTGATATCTGTGTGTCCATTAAAATAATAAATGAAATTTTAGATAAAATACATTGTTAAATACAGTACTTTATTTAATACTAGCTGTGCCTGTGTATTTGTCCGCGTGGAATAGTTTTTTAATAGTTTTTCTGGGTACCATACCTCTTTATATAAACTTTGAATATCATATTTATTTACATCGAATCAATGGCTTGAAAAATAAGTTTCAAGTTTTTAGCTCCAAAAGTAGTGATACTTCCATACAAATTTTCATCCCCCCTTTCGACCCCCCACATTCGAATTAAAAAAATAGCCTATGCCCTTTCTCAGGGTCTAAAGATTGTTTGTGCCAAATTTCATCAAAATCGGTTAGAGGTTCAAGCGGGAAAGCGTAACAGACAGACAAACAGAGTTACTTTTACATTTATAATATTATAGTAGGGGTACTATAAAAAATTACATAGGGTAGACTTTAAAAATATAATTGGTTAAGTGAACCGCTTCTTAAATCCATTAGAAGAGTAGTTATAATAAAAGTAACGCATATTAAAGGTATCAAATAAGACCGATAAGAAATAGGCGTATGTCTATGTACATCATAAAATTATATAAAGAACTCGTGGCGTAGTAGATTACGTCTGCCGGTTGGTACTGGGTCAGGTGACCCAAATTATAATTATGTTGAGCCCATACGAGCTCCGCAAGGCCCGTAAAGTCGTTTTCCCATCTGCATATGCATTCCTAATAACCCACCGATCTATAATGGACCCGAAAGATCAACCCTTGTCCACGTGTCCTATGATGCACACGAGATAGCGAAACCAAAAGATAGTATGTAAACACGATATAGCGGAGGAGGGCAACAGCATCCCCGTCGCGCATCTACGATTGCTTCAATATTTGCTCAACGATTCTTTCTTGTCAATGTAACGGAGACAGTCAGTAGACGTTCATCGGTGATATGATGATGATGTCGATGATGCATGATTTTTTTTTCTGAAAAAGACAAATTATATATTTTATTTTATTATGACTTGATTTGTAATTCAAAACCGTACAACTAAATCCTGAAGAAGATTCCATAAACAGTTTTAAACTCATTTTGAAAATCCTCTTTTTATCGTGTTAATTTTAAAAACTAAACGCTCAGTCTCGTGTTTACTGCGATAATTATATTTATTTTTATTTTTAAACCAAAAACTCAAATCCGAAGAGGTTGCGAAAGATACAAATCTCATTCGTTGAACGGAGAAAAATACAGCCCGTTCACTACGCAATAATCATTATCGTAAATTTTAAATTTGGAATTGGGCGCCGGAAATTTTGATGGGGCACTGGGAACACTTCATTATTTCTCGTTTCTAAACAGACACGCCGGTGCGGACGTTGGGGGATAATAAATATATATTTTCTTTTTTATGTTAGTGTTTTGAATACAAATATCCCGAGGATAAGTAAATTTTTATATTTTACTTAGCTAACCTGACAGACGATGTTCTGTCTGTCCTATATATATCATGAAAAAATATGTTAAGACTAGAAATTGAGATATAAACCATTTTATGAATAAAATTGGTTCAATAGTTCAGGATTATGTTCCAGACAAATAAAGTGCCACGAAATTTTTATGTATAATGATCATGTAATCAATTAAACTGTTACGATATATGTTTATATAGACATTATTTTTCAAGAAACTAAAAAATTCGTTATTATTAAACATATTAATGATTATTGTCGTCGTCGTATCAGTGTGGTATTATTTCCTGGATTTAGAATTTCCTACGGTTGGTCGAATTAGGAATACATAAGGTATTTTGATCAAAATTGGATTTTTAGAATAATGCCAATCGCGGAACTGCATCGAAGCATGGCTTCTCAACGGATATTTTGCTGCCCATCTTCGTTCTTTTATATTTAAACTTCACTAAATGGGATACTCCCATTTATCAAATATTTTATCACAGTCGCCATTACGACTTTTGATATAGGAGAAGGCACTATTAAACTACACCAGTACCCTACAGCCAAATTAATATATAAATGCAATTAACAGTTTTATATTTTAATAAAATTACGGATTAAAGAATATTTTAAAAAAATCACGGTATCTCACACATTAACCTGACTCCGAGATAAGTCGCTTAAGGTACCTAGTATTATATATCAGGCAATAGGTATAACTGATATAATACTACGATATATATTAAGAATAGCTAGATACAGAACCAAAAGAATTATCGTCATTTATATGCGCCAAAGGTGGTTTCGATCCCCACCCATAGCGTTCGCTCTAAATCAATCAGGTGGGATTGGCGCGCGGTATATTAAAAAAAAAAATAACAAAACATTTCACAATTTGACCTGATTTAAAGATAAGTCGTTTAAAGAACTTGTGTTACAGACATCAGGCAACAGAGAAATCACAAATATATATACATATATATATATATATATATATATATATATATATATATATATATATATATTTAATACCCAGACACAAGAAAAACACATCTAAATATTTGTCCTAACAAATATTTAAATGTGGACTCTGGCACATAAGATAGGATACTAACATCTACGCTATTGGGCCTGTCAATAGATGTTATAGAAAGCCTACTCACTGTCAATAAAAATAGTCATCGAAATTTTTCATATACCTCCTCACGTTTTTTAAAGTTTAAATACGTTTTAAAAATTAGAACACAACAACAAATTTTAAAATATTAAACCATTTTCCTACATTACATATTAAAATATTCTATTTCTAACATTAAGAAAATATAACAATTTTATCATGACGAAAACTACTGAAACTTCATACCTTTATTCATCTTGGTTCTTGGAGTACGCTTGTAGTTTAATACTACGAAAATATACTGGCGCAGGTTTTCGTAGCTACATTTCGTAGTCGTAGCTGTCTACGCCAGCTGTACCTACAATGCGCTGTCGGAACCAGCGCTCTAGATTATAAATACATAGATATCAATAAAATCAGAAATATTATAGATATCAATTAATGTGAAGCATAAAATGTAAAATCATATTACGTTGTTTTAACTGAATTCAACTAAATTTATAGTCTGAAGTATTGTTTGTAAATTTGAATGAAAACTTTTACATTCTTATGTACTTCATACTTCATTGGTTTTGGTCATTTAACAATTAATTGGATATAATTTACAATAATTTACAAATCCGGAAATGAGAGCAAAAAACACAACCTAACCCTAACCTTTGCCCTGGTAAAAATAGCCCTATAATTAAGGCCCTAAATAAAAAAAGGAAACATTATTTTGACCGTTTTATTTACCTAAGCGTATTTATCTATATTTCCGTTCCATCACAATTTACTCTCCGATGGATAAGGGCCCGCGGGGTGAAGGGGAGGTCTCCCTATTTTCGGGGCTGAGTTATAGTCCGTCCAAGTATTAGAGACCCCTTGCTGAATTTTGCGTTCCGTTTTACGGCTACTCCTAAGTGTCGGTTGGTTAAATTATTCAACGATGTTTTTTCTCGGTCGAATTTCGTATATTAATAATTTCGTGTAATGAAACGGTTCTTGATGCTATTTAGTAATTGAAATCCAGAGTAATTGTTGTATTAAATATTATATGTTTAACGGATGTACATTTAGTTTCATATATCATGATTTGTGTGAAAAGCTTTTCACTACTTGCTTACGCGTAGATCTATACTAATGTAATAAATGTGAAGTTTTGCCTGTTTACATTCATGTAAATATAAGCTTTTGAATAAAAAAAAAACCCGCGGGTTTTCATATCAAATTATAGTTATGAAATATAATTTGGTATGAAAACTAAATATCATTTAATTAATAAGATCATCAATATTGTTATTTTTATGACATAAAATTTAATAATAAGCCATACAATACAATTTTAAATATTGTTATTTTAAATAATAAATCCACAATCCTACTACAGAAATAAAATAAATGAATAAACTCGCATCCAAAATATTTCACCCATCCAATAACTCTAAACTCGACAATTTCACGTACACAACATAATAATCTTCAACGCGCGCCTTTCACATTCTTCGAAGATGTTCCACACACGCAGTCATTTCTCAAGCAACAACAAATACCAAATAATCAACCTATTCACACAAAGCGAAATTTACTCGCGTATCTAAACATCTGACGGGGCGAGGGGCGGAGAGGGACGGAGGACTCCCCATGCTTTTCTATAGGGACGCGGGAGTTTTAGGTTAGTGGTCATGTAGGCATAAAGACGGGAACACGGCAAAATTGTTGCCTCATTTTATTCGTGTTGTCTTGTGCTTTTGGTTTGTGCGTCGCGTCATCGTTCGTTGTGTTGTAAATTTATGTAAAATTAGACTTAGTTGTATCAGTAAGGCTCGCGCGCGGATTCTGTGTGCGGCGAAACAAATCGTGTAGACAATTTCGCGTGTTGGAAAATTGAAAGTGAAAATATATATAAATATATACAGTGGTTGTTTGTGGTTGTTTGTAAACAGTGCCGCGTGCGTTGCGTTGTGTCAATAGACGCTGACGCGAGCTGATGTTTCGTGTGAACCAAACGTTTTGCTAAACGTTTCCGTAAATTAAACATTGTGAAAAAAAACACTATTCTAAATTTAAATATATTTGAATTTCGCTCAAGTCAACTCGTAATATTAGTTTAGTAAATTAGTGCCAAATTTTAATCTTAGCGGTTAACTGTAGCTGTATAAAAATCGCGCGGGAAAAGTGCAATACACAGTACAAAACATTAAATGTTAAAAAATAGCAGTGGTGTTAGTAGAAGTAGCATTGTTTATATAACGCGTTAAATAAATCATCTTCAGATAAATCTATAGTGAGAAAAACACGGAGCGAATTGCCTACTATGGTACTATAGGATCGATAATATTACGCATTACGTCCCAAGTTGAGGAGCATACAGACGCACCCCACGCACACAGGCGCGGCACACGCACACCCACCCCCGCCCACCCCCTCCGCGAAAAACGAAAGTAAACACCGCCGAGCTTTAAACTACAAACCGAATTTATAGCTTAAGAAAACTAGAGTACAAATTAGAACTGTGATCGTTGCTGTGTTAAGTCTGTTAACTGTGATAGACAACCATGCTCGTGGGCACGAATCTGTGTAGCGTGAACCCTGTTCTGTTTGGGTACAATATGCAGAACCAATTAATGAGTGTGAGTATGGGAAGACAAGGCTCTAGCTCTGGCAGTGTGGTCGGTAGCACCGCACCTCCAACGCCGGTACATTCCCTTAACGATGGAAAAAACACGCCTCCTATGACGCCGTCCGAGCGTACCGGAGCGCCGCCTGGCGCGGGCAAGGACGCTGTCAAACTCTTCATCGGCCAAATCCCAAGACATCTAGAAGAGGAAGACCTCCGCCCGATGTTCGAGGAGTTTGGCAAAATTTATGAGTTGACCGTACTTAAGGATAAGCACACGGGCATGCATAAAGGTTAGTGATGATTTATTTCATTGGAAATTGTTTTGGAGGGTCAATATATTGCGAGATACCATAACTATGTTGTTTGTTTAGCTCTAATAGAGGTGTTGTTTGTAAACAAACAGAGCGCAGGTGTCTGTCCTACTGTCGCTATGATGGAATAGGTTTGCTCAAATAATGGCGGATTTACACGATGTTTGTAGACTTTTTCAGGACAAAGATCTTGTTTATGTCATTTTTATTTCATGATGAGCATTTGTTATTATATCATCATCAATGCAGCCGTAGGACATCCACTGCTGGATAAATTTTTAAGCAAGGGGGAATTTATTGATAATTTCTGCTCTGGGCAGGTATAGTGGCAATAGTAGACCGTAGCTTCGAGAATAGAATGCTACGGCCCATTTCCACCCATTTTGTATTTGATGTTATAACGCTGTTTCGGGTAAAAAGTATCATCCCACATTATTCGTCATAAAGCGTAATTACATATTTTTTTATCAATTAGTACGGTAACCATATGTTTATATCATAAATAGGAATACAGTTCAAACAATATTTTCAAGAAAAGTACATTTATATAGCAAAAATCAGCACGGTACCAAAGTAAAATAACGAAAAAAATCATTCCAAGAAAAGGGAAAAGATGGCCGCCTACACGCGAAAAGGCCTTGAGATTATACGGAAAATTAACGGAATTTACACTTTTATCTACTTAGAACGTCCATTAAGTGAACGAGTTATTTAAGTTAGAAACACCGAATTATCCAACAAACAACCAGAAGTGGCTTTCCGTGTAGCCACGAGTGAGGAAAGTAAGGAACAAACCGGTGACTTAGCCATTTACTTTTGCATAAGCGAATATAATTCTGGCACTGTATCTCCAACACTTTAAAAAGCATTCACAAATTAAGTACTAGCTGCGCAATTTGCTGGCAACTCCAAGTATTTTGTTTGTGTTTAAGTACACTGTTTTTTCGACTCTCTTTCATTGGTTAGTATTTTAATAAATAAACCAATTGACTCAGCATTTTATTCGTTATATATCGTATAAAGCACTATGTTTTGAATACAGTCATTTTACTGGGACAGTGATATTACAAATATAATACTTAAATACATATAAACACCCAGACATAGAACAAATACAAATATTAATCATAGGTAGGCATCGAACTCACCACCTTTGACGCATAGAATAATGGATACACTCTGCACCAAGTATCATAAAAAAAACTGAGGTGCCGAAGTCAACAGATATACATGTTGATCTAGAAAGGGCAATAACGAGCGTAATTGCCCTTGTCTTGGGGAGGCCTATGTCAAGCTGATAACGTTCTTCGGCTGCTATGATGATGAAGGCTATGCGGTACTATCAGAATATGATAGTACCTCTGTATTAACTAGGTGATATGTACTGGTTACATGGTGAGATTTTTATTCAGAAAAAGAGCAACAGCAATTACGTGAAGCAATTATTAAAAATATTTTTTTCTTAATTACCTTAATTTCTAGACCATTCCTACCTAGCAAATATTTATAAGATGATATATGTGTTTGTTCTGTGTCTTGGTATTAAAACTATGTATTTAAGGAGCATATTTGTGATTCCTATAATGTTTGATTTACCATGGAGTCTTGTCAATGTGCGAGATGCTGTGGGAATTTCAGCTTCTGATTCAAAAGTCTCTCTCTGAAGTCAGAGAGAGAGAGTCAATAATTAAAAATAACTCAACAATAAAAAATTATAGGTACTCAGGTTTATTTCAAAAACTGACTTTGCATTCAAAACGATCAAAAAGTTCTTTCATTATGACTTCTGAACGTACTAACGTTTGAAAACGTCAAGCAGAAATACTTTGATAATAATTCAAGCTAAACATAATTACTGACCTGTTCGTAACTTGTCAAGCTTAAGTGATATACAGTAGGTCAACTCCTTATCTCAATCATCGAAACAATAAATACGGAAAGTCACGTCACACGAAGATTACTCAGATGGCGACGGGGCCGATAAAAAATGTAATTCATAATATGGCGTGCGCAGCAGCACGTTAAGTTTGTGGTGGTCAGTTATGTTTGCGAAATGCAAGCGTAGGTGGGAGAGAGAGGACGGGGAATGTACACGCAATAGTGTGAGTAAATTATATATTCACACAACATCTCATACATTGACCTGACTCAGTAATAAGTCGCTTAATGCTCTTGTATCACTGGCATAACAAAAAAGACAACATAAATATAATACTTAAGTACAATACAACACACTGGCACAAAAAGAATACAAATATTATCATAAAAATATTTGTCCTGGATGGGGATTGAGCCCACGACTGTCCCACTCCATTTGTTTTGCTCGTGTGATTCTTCTGCCATACCTAACTTTCACCACCATATGTCAGTGTTGGAACCAAAACACCTCTATTAACAGCCTCTATATATGTTTATTATATTTGTGATTCCTCTGTTGTCTGATGTCCGGAACACAATTGCCTTAGGTGATTTATCTTGAAGTAAGGTATATAAGATGTTGTTTGTGAATTATAATTGTGTTTCTAATAAAGACACACAAATTCATTGACTGAAGTCGTTCCAAGGAATCACTATTTCATTTTAAAATCTAACGTTATAAAGTATCAAAAGTATCAAATAATATGCAAACGTAAGTTTGCGATTACTGTTTTGGCACCAGGCCTACCCCAGATCAATGGTTCTTTTTACCGAATAAAAAGTAGCCTTACTCAGTTACCGACCCATAAGTAATATATATGCAAAAGTTACCGTCGATCCGTTGGCTTGCCTGCTGCATAAAAACACAAAGGCATTTCCGCATTTATAATATTACCTACCGGCTTTTAGCGACTTCAGTTACTTTAAAAGACAAAATTGATACCTATATGGATAAACTGCGGCTAAACGAATGATGCGCTAACTTCGTTTATAAAGAAAGAAAGACAGACGATAGTTATTAATATTTACGCATTCACTACTCCCAATTAATACTTTTTAAAGGGATTCATATTCTTTGAATTAATTTCACTTATTCAAAAACTTGATTGACTCGACTTTTTTTATTCAACTTTTAGATTTAAGTCAATAAACAGTCCGCGTAATAAGCGTCACCACAGCCTATAGACTCTCGTACAAGAATATTTTAGCACGTTGCCAACATTGTGGCTTAGAGATATTACATCACATTACCAAGTAATTTCACTGCCTCTCTCACCCTTCAAACTGGAACACAGCAATGCGCAAGTGTGAGATACTTGTGCAGACAACCTGAGTATAAGGTCTACCTCTAGTAAAATTATCTTGCATTTTGGCATGTTGACGGGCCCGATGGCGCAGATGGTAGTGATCCTGCCTTAAATGCCAAACGTCGTTGGTTTGATCCCCACTCAGATCATATTTTTATATGATGATATTTATGTTCTATGTGTAGGTGTTGAATATATGTATTTAAATAGTATATGTACTTGCGATTCCTCTGTTGTCTGATGTCTGTAAGACAAGTGTTTTACGCGACTTATTATGATATCTGGTCCATGTATGAGATGTTTTGGAAATTTATGTTGTAGTAATTTATGTTTAGAATGTTATGCTTATGGCTTGATTAAAAATATGTCTTTTCGGTATAATGTGCAAAACTTGGATGTGTAGTTTGGTACCTGCTTTCAAAGCGTTATTGATGAGCCGTCGATCTTCGAATTTGTTTGCATGAAACATTCATATACACATAGTGTATAAAATATGAAAGACTATAGCCCTGTAAAATAATTGAACTATATTCCTAAAGAATGTTACATATTTCTAGGAAAAAGAGCATATGTACTTTTCTATTATTATTTTTGTGTGGTTTATAAATGTGGATAAGGAAGTATCATATTTCGCTGTCTTCTAGCATTATAAATGGCGGACTATTAATTTGACGAGCTCGATTACATAAAGTGGTTCGTGTTTTAAGGGCGGCTGCATCAAATTTAATATAAACGCCGACGGGACACTCATTATTAAGGGGAAGATACAATTTTCTTCGAGAAGTAATTTGGTACGTTCACCCCTTTTAGGGCTTCGGCAAATTAGTGTTGGCTCGGTATATAGTATCTTAAAATAATTTAGAGGGCTGAATATTCTGGAACTTAAAGTCTGAAGAAAATTTCAACGTAATTGATTAACTTGTGAAGATCAAAAATGTTCCATTGAACCATTTTTCTACTTGCAACAAATGTACAGCTATCATCAGTTTGGGTACAGAAAATGGTGTGGTAGTGCAAAAGGACTAAGTCTAGTATTTTTCTAGTATTAGATTTAAGATTTTACTTCATTGATTAATGTACAGATTTGATGTATATATTATTTTCGTATCCAAAATATTATTTTTCTTTTTGCGTCCTCATAAATAAAGACATTGGCATAATACAGTGACAAAACTTAAATAAGATGTAGAAGAGATTAGCTTCAATTTATAACAAAGCGAAGGCATGTAGTCTTCTGCTAAAAACTGTAATTTTCCTAAAAATTGGGGTGTTATCTAATTTAGATAACCAAAGCATCTATGGAATAAAAAATAGGTGTAATTTTCCGAGTAGTCAGGGTTAGCATAGTTGTTGTAACGGATGAGCATTATCCGGAGCATGTGAACAAACTGCAGATTTTTCATCTTCTTTATGCTCATTAACCCTTGTCTGGATGTTTCTATTGATTTGGACATTCTATGGCAAATATGATGTTCTATATCTATACGCTATCATATATAGGAGATTACACTCCATAAACAAAACACATAATATATTTCGTAATCTGTGAACTGTTTATTATCAAGAAAATATACGCGTCGTAATATAATAGCGGGAGATGTTCCCGCGTTCTTGAAATTCTCACGCACACACGCAAAAGACAGAAACACCCCACCGCGTTCACTTTCATCCACGCACACGCGGGCACCGACGCACACTAACGGCGCACCCTTACTTTAGTTCCTCCTCTTTTTACGCCCAAACGTTTTTACTCTTTTGCGCTTTAAGCTCTCACATATAATTGCTATAAATATTAGTACTAAAATTTACGTTAGGATTTATTTCTTAATAAAATAAAATTATTATAAAAAAAACTAGTATGACTATTTCGATAATTTAAAAAAAATATATATTTAGACATTTTAGTTTTCATATTTTGTTTTGCAAATTATTTCACGTTAGTGGTTATAAATTCTGAACAAAAAATATATGCTTTGAGTTTTATTGATATGTGAATAGATCTACTATATAGTTTAATAGTATAGTTTTACATTACAGTTGACAGAGTTTAAAAGCAAATCAAGCAAACTAGTTTATTGAGTAGGAAGTTGGTACAAAATTTATTCAAGTTAAAATAAAGTAACATTTTCCCGAAAATTTTCGCGCATTTAATGCTAAAAGAATTGAGAAATAAATAAGGAAAATGTTTATGTTTTCACATCACAACGTGACCTTTCTTTCACCTTTATTTCATTCGTCAGATACTTCCAGCCGGCAGTCGAAGGCTTTATGTAAATCACAAAACACGAAACTAAACAATATAGAGACACATGCATAATTTTATTGACATCCACACAATATCTACCACGTCATAATTAAGGTTCATGCAATATCGGACGTTACCACCTTGACTTAAGAGCGGCATCGTCTTATTTCGGAGTTGCGAAACAGTATGAGTAACTTTGCAAAATCGAAGAGTACCTTAACGAATGAATAGGTCGGTTCAAAGTAGGCTGTACCCCAGTTAAAGCAAAATAAACCTTAAAAAAATGTAGTCACGTTTTCTGCTCGATAGAACGAAAACGATTGCTCACATGACCGTATATACGGACACATACCGCCAACCGGGTTTCGATGTGAAGGGTAGAAAAAACACGTTCTCGCTTATATGATTACCTACATTTATTGTTAACGAACATTAACCACGAAGCTATCGCCGTGGGGTATCGGCAGAGTAAAATAGTAACCAACGATATGCCGAGTGTCGTTAAAGGCGGCTGAGTTATGGGAACCGATAGAGAACGGTATATCTACTTGAAAAAAAGGCTCAAAAGCAGTGGGGTGGGTTTGGGGTAGCATTTTTTGCCGTGAAACTATACCCTGTGATAGCCATCACGCCTAAAAATAATCTGTAAATATTGTAAAATTGTCACGCTGGGTAATCGTAAAATACGCCTTTGGCAATGGGGATGCTGCTGCCTATCTCCACCTGTATGTAAGTCGCCTTTTACGATGAACATAGGCCTCCCCAAAAAAGGGGGAATGTTGCCCATAATTTCTGCGCTAGGAAAGCGCGTTGGCAAATCGCAGAGCGCAGCTTTCGCGACGGGGATGCTGCTGCCTACCCCCCGCCCTGTGCATTTGAACTGCAATGTTTTGTATAGATATACCGCCGATACCTGTCAATTATGGTACCTTAGTCGCCTCTTACGTCACCTGGTAGGTACTATTCTACTCTGCCGGTACCTCACGGCTAACGGATTTATATTAATTGAGTCGGTATTATTCAGGTTGTTTGAAAATATACAATAACAAACGCGGCGTGTTGTTACCAATAAATATGTGACTCATGATTTTTACCGCTAGAAGGGATGAATGTGGGGTTTTGTGGATGCATCTTAGCCCCAACAGAATCTTTGCGCCGGGGGATTTGACAGAGGGGGCTTGGCGTACGTAACAGCATTACCTCGGGGAAAATAAGGGCCTATTTAAACTAATGAACATTGGTTTCTTGTCTTTTTTATTGAGATGAAGACTAAAAGATATATATCATCATTGTTATACCAGCAGTAAATCGTCAACTGTTCTAACTAAAGTTAAAAAATAAAAATTATGTGTGATCTTTTTATAATGTCGCGTCATTTATCTTAGAATATTAATTTAATAAACTTTAAAATTACAATATTAATATTGTAAACTGTTATGAATTCGTGTAAATGTTTACAAAGTAGTACATGGAACTCCACCAAGACACCCACCGATCCGCGGGGAACATCTAGTTCTTAATAAAGTAAAAGCCTGACTCAGAACTGTAATACAATATTTGACAAAAAAATATATCTCAACTGACATGTAATTTCATATGAAAATACTTGAATCTAAAATGAAATATCTTTGTCAAGTCTTGTTAAACAGTTTTGAATACCGCTACGAGATGAAGTCAAATAGTTTTATCTTCGTACTTTGCCCTCTACTTCGTAGTCTCGTAGTCGCACCGTAGCACCTTGCTACGATTATTTACATGTACGTTCGGCTTCAGTTCGTATCATGATTCATCTTTTGTGTTACTTATTTTCTGACAAATCAGGTTTTTTGTTTTTAATATCTTATCTTCCTGTTCTCTTGTTATCTTATACGATTCAAGAATTCCTTGTATTATTATGTGAAAGTTTGTAAAAACATCCACAGGTATATTTCTTACTGCTTTATGCTGAAGCAATTAACAGATTTGAATAGAATTTGATACAAAGATAGGTAAAAGGTTGGCTTAACACAAACGTTACTTTTTATTTCGGTAAAGGATACAGTTCTATTCCAGGATAGAGATGGTTTTGTTTTTACAAAGAAAATTTGCATATTGGTTGTTAAGCGCCCAGGGAATAATGTAGCCTTTGGTTTCAGTAAAATAAGAACTGTAATGATTGAAGTTATGGGTAAATAGCTAATATTCTTATAAAAAACTGAAGAGATACATAAGTTACATTTATATATTATAATAATTAAGTTGCTCGAAACAAGTTTTATAAACTACTTAAGCACTTGCTTTTTTAATAACATCAGATAACAAAGAAATCATTAATATGAATAATATAATGAAAAATAAATATGTATAAAAATGTAATACATATTTATTTCCCAGACACAAAACAAACAAAAATATTTATCATATAAATGTTGGTCCTGGGTAGAATCAAAGACCCTCGGCGCACAAGAATGCACCATTGGGCCCGTCATAATGAATACAATACCGCTTCCAGAAATAATATATATTAATTTAAAGGATTCGAACCCAATAACGGCGGCTAACCGCCCGCTTAACCACGCTCCCAACACATCACTAAGCAATAAACATGATCAGGGTGTTTCAATTTATTATTAACGTGCGGACCGCAGCCTGAATAACTTATATGATTTGTGCACGCGGACTTTGTTGCGGACACCTGCGTATTACATGAATCTATTTTATTATATATATATATATAACTTACTTATTTTACATTAAAACATACTAATTTAACTTTATATATAACAAGCTGATCCATCAGATATTGTTTTGTTTCATGTATAATATTAAATATAAACTAGCATATCTCTCAAGTTGTATCAAATTGTACACAGAAAGCTTAACATCAATAAAATCAGTTTAATAGTTTTAAAGTTCTACGTTACAGCTGCGCTAGGCAGACGTGGTGCCGTCGTAGAGGCTATTTTGCGATAGAAAAGCTGCAGCCATCTCAGCCTTATTGCAAAATTTCGATAAAAAAACATAAACATTACTTGGCGAAAAAGCATGCAGTCATAATCCGTATTATTAAAGATAGGCCTCTTATAATCTACCGGTCCTATGGCGCATTCGGTAGAATCGATATCTTGTGCGCTGACGGTCCTTAGTTTGATCCCTACTTAGGACAATTATTTGTATGATATCTTTTTTTTCTGTGCTTGAATGTTACATACATTTAAGTAATATTTGCTTTAAGCGACCTATCTCGTAGTCTGATGAATGAATAAGATGTTAGGTGAATTGTAATAGTTGGTTTGCCTATTTCTACCGGCAAATGATATAATCGCATACTTTGTCCCCGTTTGAAGGGTGAAAGAGTCAGTGCAAATAACTAGGTAATTTGAAACAATAACTTTAGATCACAATATTGGTGACGCACTGGCGGTATTTTATAACACAAGCATCTATAGGCCTTGGTGATCGCTTTCCATCAAGCAGATCGTATCGATTGCTAAACAAACTACTCACCCAACGCAAAGTTTTGTAATAAAAATAATCAGGAATCGTCAATCTATCATTGACTTGCGGGCCGCAGCCTTAATAAGTGATTTGAATTGTGCACGTGAACACTGGAGCGAACACCTGCGGTTTGTATGGCTTAATTGTGTTCGGTATAGGTTTTAACTTAACATTTCCACTGGCATAGTATTCAAATGGCCTTAAATTTCTGTTTATTGAATGTAATCATACTAATATAAGAACAGATTTGTATTATTAGTAAATACGCTCCAAAAATACCAAATCTATTAGTTACTTCAATCATTATCATCATCATCATATCAGCCATAAGACGTCCACTGCTGGACATAGGTTTCCATAAGTGATTTCCAATAGGACCGGTTGTATACGGCCAGCGTCCAACTAGATCCTGCGGTTTTAGTCAGATAGTTTGCCCAACTTGCAGGTGGATGCTCTACGCCACGCTTGCCTGTTCAATAATAAAAAGATACATACTTTTTGAGGCACATAGGCTAAAATGATTTAGTATACTTTCAAAAAAAATTACATTTTCACCACAATAAGTAAGTAAACGGGATTTGTATTTTATACGTTAGTAACAATAAAGGCAGAGTAGGAAAGTCCCTCCCCCTGTACCAGGTGTCGTAAGAGGCGACTAAAGTACCGGAACCGACAGATGGCGGTATATCCATTCAGAACAGTGCAGCTCGAATGCCCCATGCGGGAGGAGCAGCAGCATTCCCGTCGCGAAAGCTGCGTTCTGAGATTGTCAGCTAGCTTGTCCAGCGCGGCAATTATAGGAAAAATCATCCTTTCTAGAAGAGGTCTATGTCCAACAGTTGAATTTTAATGGTTGGCATGATGAATAAATCAACTGAAAACTACTAATCGATTTTAAAAACCCTTTTATTAATAAAAGGTTATTATGTTTCCTGCGAATAAGATTTGCGATTGCCACAAAATATAAGCTTGCAGTACCCACTACATTACTCCATAAACGAATAATTAAATCAAGGGCAACTGTATAAAATTTTACAATATAATAAGTATACAAGCCAAAAACCAAGTAAAGAGTAAACCAATTTTAGATGCATATTATAATTTTTAGCAGTATATTTATAAAAAAACTGAATTGAATTACTCTAACCTAACTTGAAGACAAGGATTTGATGGCGTTGCCGCCGGTAGGGGTTCCATGAACACTAACTATTTTGTTTTGTTTTGTTTATCATTTTGTTTATTTTATCAGGTTTTGTTACAGGTTTTTTTTGGTGGCTCGTGAAATTTACCTGCATGAAACTTAGTTTTAAGACCCATCTGGTGCCGACAGACCAGTATAATGCCCTAATTTATATGCTAGATGACTCTACTCATTCTGCGAGTTCATTAGTATTATAAATACAATACAACATTTAGTACTTGATATGTCTGAATTCAAATTGTTTTATTTATTTTTATTGACAATTCGAAAGTGGTTGTGACTTACTTTTATTCCTATATTCTTACAAAAAATTTAATAACTTGGATGAAACCGCGGAATGTTGCTAGTATTGTAAAAATATTTGATTAATAACTCTATTTCTATGGTTTGAAAGTTATAAATAGAGGTATACTCTCTTTTCGACTGGAACGAAAGGATAGGTGATGGATTTAACCCGCATAATCTTGTTTTGCATAGTTTCTTGAGTCAGTCATGCTCGTTTAAATGTCTTTGTAAGTATGGTGACGTTTGGCAGGTCATCGCATTCCCTTAAATATGGTTGATTCGTCGATAGCTGGCATATGCGTCATACTCGAAAATAAGTGAACCCTGTGCAGACTAGTCTGCACAATTTGCCTATTCTAGATATCAGCCATTATCATCATAGTAGTCGTCAATTGTCCACCACTTCACTTAGGCCTCCAAGAAAGTGGTAATTTGCACATGATTACCGCGCATTGAGCAAGCGTAGATGATGATGATTGCGGCGCAGAGAAGGGGCAGCTTTTCAGTCGTAGTTTCGCGACTGAAAAGCTGTCCCTTCCTCCCTCCTGTAACATTTGAGTTGGGTGCTTTGGGTGGATATACCGCCATCTGTCGGATTCGGTAACTCACTCGTCTATTACGACACGGGGGGGACGTAAGTAGGGCAAGTAAGTTCTTATATTTTTTTCTCCTCATGATTATTATTTTTTAAAGATACGATGTAGTTTTCTGCATTAGGTATAAACTTCAACTGTTTCACCACTGAATATTTGACCAAAATTTACTTGTTTCGCGTGCTTCGTGCCCTGCCCGCTGTTAATCCGCTGTACTGAGGCGATAAATTTGGTTCTTTTACGGATCTCCTCATTCCTGATTCGATCACGCAAAGAGACTCCAAACATTAACCTCTCCATAGGTCACTGCACTCGTTTGACTTAGTTGAGTTTGGTCACTCATATAAAATAATCTTTTTTTATTGAGATCGATATCAATTTATATTCGAATTCATATAAATTGATATCGATCTTTAAATGTTGTATATTCAGTTCAAAATTGTTAAAAAAGCGTGTTTCCTCAATCACCTTTGTAATGTTGAAAGGAATTTATTTAATCAGCATTTATGTTAAATTAACAGAACTTTGCGCAATGAAACCATAACATACTAAAAACTTTTAGTCCCAGCTAAATCGAAATTTAAGTCCAACGACTTATTCCTAATATCATTTGACTATTTAATATAAGTAATAGTTTGAATGCAAGATTTCAATCAGTGACTCTCAAAGACAACTTAGTTTTTGTATATCACACTCTATTTGAAATATTCAAGCATCAGAATACTTTACCAAAATTATATCTTAATCGGCACACCGTTGCCTGTCTGTATATCTGTTTGCATCAATAATAATGTTATTAAAAAGCGTTTCTTTTTCCTTAACTTCAATGTGGTATGGTTCAGATATGTTTCAAGCCTGTGTCTTATCGGAGTAGCCAGACACTATAGATTACCTCTAGCTACCATCTTGGCATACCTCATAAACGTCATAATATACGTTCCTAATGATAAACATGTTACCTACAACCCTATAGGGAACTTCAATATATGGCGATGTAAAGCCATGCACACACAGGAAGGGTAAAGATCATCGGGTCACGGAGTCGGGGTCCGAGGCAATCAGCCGGCCGTCAGTCGGCACCCTTACTTAATTACCCTCCATCGCATGTGGACGGAGTTAGGTGTGTGGACCAGTGTCTAAAATATATGAAGCTATATTGAGCGAAGCGATCATATTTTATTAATAAAAAAAGCTACTCAAAATTAGAGACTTCCAAGACAATTGTAGAGTAATAATGTTTCTAAGTTTGTTCAATTCTCAATAGATTGTAGAAAATACGTTATTTAATTTAAGGTAAACAATATTCATTTCGTTTAGTTTCAAAAAATGTATTTCATAAGTAAACGTTTATTACATTATTGACAATTGTTAAACCACATTTATACCTTCACGTCAGCCCTGTACAATAAAAACTTAATAAAAATAAGAGTAGAAACTTAAACGATGTTAGAAGATGTTAAAAACGTACCCAATAAATTTATTTTAATATTGTATTTATAGTACATGAGTAACGTTATTGAATCACACATTTAATAGAAATAATTCATGTACCGTTTGTGATTTCATCTGTGAAGGCGCACAAACTTTAATAATTAAAAATTAACAAATTCACACTATATTTCAAAAATCGACCTAACTCCGAGGTAAGTCGCTGAAATCGCTTATTTTAAGGATCACAAACATAAATATTATCATCTAAATATTTGCCCTGGGTAAGTGGTCAAACTCACGACCCTTGGCGCATAGCCATCTGTATCTACTACTTACGCCATCGGGCCTGTCACTTTCCAGCAACGTAATATCGCTAAGCTGCAATGAAAACCACAAAAGCACTAGAAATATTTGAGAAGACCTCTAGGGTCAGAGAATTTGACCCAAACTCTAAGGTTTTTGGGTTAAATTCCTCCTCTAGCTTTCTGAGGCTGTTTGATACCTAATATACAAAATTCTTGTGTCACGGTGTACGTTATTGAACTCCTCTGAATCGGCTCGGCACGGCATATAGTGAGACGGCAGCCTTCCGTCACAAACCCCTATTTTCTTAGTCATTTTAGTAATTTTGTATAATTTAATTGGCAGAACAGCGTTTGCCTGGACATCTAGTTCTCTTATAAAATTCTGAACGTGTACATATTTTGTAAGGAGTGAATATTATATTTTGAGAGGAGAATTTTAAAATAAATGTCATTAAAGTAGCTGCCCTTAGAATTTTTTTTGGAAAATTTGTCCAGGAATATAGTTTGAATAGTATAGTACTGTACGTAATATATATCTACCTGATATCGTAAGAGGCGATTGAAATCCCGAAGTATCAAGAGATAGAAGTAAATTCACCAGAAGTCATTATCATCTTATTTATTAAGCCTGCCAGTACTATTTTAACATTCTAATACTATCTGACTCTGCAAGTATACCATGACTAATCATGTCTATGAAACCTAATTTTTAAATGTATTAAAATTAATAGTTGCTTTTATAGCTTTAAGTGGAGTACACACTTGAAGCCGGCGATCGACCTCCACAGAATGCATACCATTGTAATATTACCCTTATTATTGATGTGCAGAGTGCACGGCGTTCACGTGACTTACCGCTCAAAATAGAACTGGAGATTAACGATTAACATGTGAACACGACTTTAAGCCTTCTTGGTCTTTCTTTTCAGTGTAGTCAATGTTTGATTCAAACTCTTTATACTAAAACCGGGTATACACAGATATGGTACTGTTTTCTCAGATCCTTGAAAGATCTAGTGATGATATCGCTTCTGGCTGTTCAAAGTATTCGTTACGGTTACTGAGTTGACGCCCGATGAGGCAAATCATTATGATATTATCTTGTGCGTCAGCGCAAATATTTATATGATAAATATTTGTATACTTTCTGTATCTAGGTGTTTTACATATGTTTAAGTGTTGTATCTGTAATTCTTCTGTTCTTCGATGTCCATAATACAAGTGCTTTAAACCATTTATATTCACAGTCAGGTGATGTCTGACATTTTATGAGATTTTATGAGTTTTGTGAATTAACGCAGAGAGAGATGGATCATTTTGAAAAATAAATTAATATCCCAATTATTGATTGTACATGGACGATGTCACTGTGCAAAAGAAATAATAAGTTAGCAATTTTATTTATTTATGGCTTCCGCATTCGTCGCACAGTTTGTAGAATAACTGGTTACTCATTTCAACGGTTCAGTTAATCGAAATAAAATGCTAATATAATAGACTAGCACTAAACAACATAGCACTTATTTTAAAATATAGTGTGTGTGAAGACACTACATATATACATCACGCCTTTTCAGTTGCTGCGATCTTGGTATACCTCTCTTGCAACCTTCACTTGAATCAGTCCTTTCAAACCCACTCGTTTATTCTTGCTATATATTGACCAAACTTAACCGTTATTTTCAAATAGCAAAACTTATACTAAACCGTTCGACAATCTGATGAAAATTTATTCAAAATCAGGTTTGCGTTGGATTCATACAAAAAGTCTTTATCGAAGTCTTTTCAAGATGCTTATGCTCAGCAGTAATGGTCCTCTTACGAGGTAGTTAATATAATCTGACTAGATTAGTAAGAACACGTAGGATGCAGGCCGCATACATCCGATCTTATTGGTAATATTTGGGGGGGGGGGGGGGGCTATGTCCAGAAGTAGATGACCTGATGAAAAATTTATTCTAAATTTCGATGAATAAACATAACTATTCCGCTGTTCTTTTAGTCGACAGACTGATATCATCATACCAACCATTAAAAGTCTAGACATAGGCCACCCCAAGAAAGGAAAAATGTTGCCCATATATGCCGCGTTGGCCAAGCGTCTTGGCAATCGCAGAGCACAGCTTTCGCGACAGGGATGCTGTTGCCCATCCCCACCCAGTGTATTTGAGCTGCACTGTGGTACCTTAGTCGCCTTTTACGACACCTGGCAGAGGGGGAGGTACAATTCTACTCCGTCGGTACTTCACGGCTGATATATAAACACCCATTTTTACGGTTACAAAGTAACCAAGCTTATTTACCATAAACTATTGGGCCGTAAATATATAAACCGCAGTGTCCGCAACCGTGTCTATGTGTACATATCAAATCACTTATTCAGGCTGCGGGCCACACGTCAATGATAAATTGACGTGCCTTGATCATATTTATTGCTTTTGCAATGTGTTAGGAGCTCGGTACACCTTGGGTTTAGTTTGCAATACATCTTACAGTAAAGGTGAATAGATTTTTTTTTCAATAAATTATAGTAACAATAAAAAATGTACACTAGATTTTTACAGTGATTTGACTCCGAAATAAGTCGTTTAAAGCACTTGTGTTACGGCTATCGGACAATAAAGGAATCACAAATGTAATACTTAAACACATATTGAACATCCAGACACAAAACAAACACGAATATTATCATATAAATACTATTCCGGATGGGAATCGAACCCATTTGGCGCACAAGATAGGAGCACTACCATCTGCGCCATCAGGTCTGTCAAAGGATTTTACGATACATGTAGTAGCGTCTGCGTTATTCTAACAACTGAAAAATGCCTTTTTTATATGCAAAGGTTTTTTGTTTGACATTCCGATTACGTTTAAGTGATTTGTTCTTGTGAATAAGACAAAGATGTTATATTATAATAATAATAATATTCACACCACATCTCATACATTGACCTGACTCTGAGGTAAGTCGCTTAAAGCACTTGTGTTACGGACATCAGACAACAGATGAATCACAAATATAACATTGTAGTACATATTTTTAACTCCCAGACGTCGTGTACAAACACAAATATCATCATATACATTGGCGCAGATAGGATCACTACGATCTGCGTCAATTGGACCCGTCTGAATTATTACGTTTGTTTGAAATTTAAAAAAATATTTTAACAAACCTTAGTAATCTTTAAATTTGTTCATTTACATCAAATCACTTAAGTTCATATTCACGACAAAATGTTTTGTTGTATCTCGTGATAAGTCTTAAGATCAGTTTAACTTCTATTTTATATGCTTATTCAGTCAATGCAGGCACGCTGGGCAGACCTGGTGGAAATCGCAGAGTATAAAGAATGGTCGATGCTGCCCATTCACACCCTAAAGCATTTCTCAAGTAACCACCAATCTTTTATTTTATAATATTACGTTTTATATATATATATTTATGTGCAACCCGAAAATACGCTGTGGTTTTAAAAAATTCCAAGCCAAGTTTTTTGCCTGTATTTCTCCAAAGCACTTTGGGTAAAAACCGCTTTACAATAAACAAACGGACTGAAGTGAAATTTATCGTGGCCTCCACTACGGAGCACGGCCCGCCGTATCTGTTTCAATGACCATTTCATTTATCTCAGGCCCCGTTCTATTACGAAGTCCCATTATGCTATACATGGTGCTACACTAACTGGGTATCTATGCAAAATGTGCCTTAACACGTACACATAGAGCCGGTGATACTTTGAGAGAAGACTGAATTGTTATTAGTGAAAGTTAGTCTTATGATTTGAAATTAGAATACTTGCAGTCTTGAAGTAAGTCTTAATTAGGCAACTATTAGCTCTTTGTATTGAAAAATGGTTCTCAAAGGTGTACAATAGAGTTGGTTTTACCTTGCCTTGGTTGATTTTATAATTACTACTGCATTATGATTTGTTACTTATTTTATAGATGTTAATAGAATTTAAGTTTTACCCGTTCTGTGTAGATTTTCACAATTAAAATCCAAACAAAATTATAGAAGCCACGCAGGGGGTATGTCATGTAAAATATACTAAAATACTTATTTGGAATGGAGAATTGTCAAAACAGCTCAATAAATGCAATTGTAGTATATATTCTAACATTTTAATTTCTTAGATGATTTCAAAACCTTTGAATAGACTTATATTATATTATATTATATTGTATTATATTATATATACATGTAAAAATATGAAATTCAGTTTAACTGAAATACTAATAGTTGGTATTATCTTTGTTTCAGGTAAGGTTTTATTTTCGTTTTGACAACATGAAAGAGATCCAGTAACACCAAGAAGCTGACGTAAATTCGATAATGAGAAGAGAGTGATATTTGATACTATTATTTTCAGATGGGACTATACATTACACATCGATTAACGATTTTATTTTAATTAAATACAAGTACAAATACAAATAGAATATAATGTATATATTGACATGCAAAACTACATAATCATGCATACATCTATTTATACTAATATTATAAAGCTAAAGAGTTCGTTTAGTTAAACGTGTACATCGGAGGAACTACTAAACTCTTTTAAAAATATTTCAGTTTTAAGTGGCCAATTAATCGCAGAAGGGTAAATAACATCACGCTCCAACTAATCAGAGAGAAGCATCAATGATACTAAGTTCGTTATCCAAATCAACGCGAGTAAAACTGCGGGCATAGCTAGTACATAAATAATTCAGACAGTATTGCTATCACTATTATTGTCAGATGAATGAGAAGCACAGCTATAGTCTTTAAAACAAGAGCATTTTGATAAGTACGATACAGACTCGAACCAAATTTTGGATTAACACTGTAGTTAGTATTAGTAGTTGTATTGAAGACATCATAGTGAAAGTCGATAAAATTAGTTTTTCTGTTTTATTGACCGGAATCCTTCCAAAATATATAATGCAATTATCAATATCTCCATCATTTCAAACCACAGAAATATATACTTCTATATATCACTTATATAACAAATAAGTTATGAGATCAGTGTAACCTCTATTTGGTATTCCCGAATTATTTTTCTACGAATGCTGCTATTGATGACACGCTGGACAGCTGTTATAGTTATCGACGGGGACGCTGCTGCCCATTCCCACCCAGAATTAATTAAGCGTTACTGAGTACTTCCAGACTGGGAAACCACTGGATTAATTTAAAATAACAGCTAAATAAAAATATCACTTCCTTATATCTGGTTTAGAGTAAGTTACTATTTTGCACTTTTATTATGTCTAACATTTTTATCATTTAAAATGTACCGCAACATTGGCCCACCAACAAGATGGATAGATGATCTGATTAAAACTACATCATCACGCTGGTCACAGGCCGCATACAACCGGTCCTGATGAAGATCACTCGGGGAGGCCCATGTCCAGTACTGGACATACTATAGCTCAAAACAGATAAGACAGTTTCCAATAACCATTATATTTGTAAATAAAAATAATAAATTCAACATCTCATACGTAGATCTGACTCCGAGATAAGTAACTTAAAGTACTTGCGTTACGGATATCAGACAACAGATTCCTCTGTAAGGAAAAATACAAATATCCAACATAGATATTTGTTTTGGGTGGAAATCGAACCCACGATCTTTGGCCCACAAGATAGGATCTCTACCATCTGCGCTATTGGGCCTATCGAATTAGATGCATATATGCAAGCACATTCCACAACATATAGTTTTAATCACAAATAAGTGTTGTGAATATCTTCAATGTTTACACCTTGTTGTGATAACTTAAATAAAATGTTTACTTCCTCACCTTCATCATGCTAATAATTCTTGAAAAGTTGTTATTGACTGAACTTGGTATCTCTTAGCACTAAAAATTAATGCCATACGTTAGCGTTCGCTTCATCATCACTGCACACTTCCATTTGCTCTTAAGAAAATGTTTAACTGGTGATTACTAAGATAATCCAAAAAAAGCATATTTTTCACAATCTAATTTATTTGACATACGTGCTAAAGTGCTTGCAATTGAAATGGTGTTAGTCGTTTTATAAAATAGCTTAATATTAGACTTTGTTTCTGTTGGAATATGTAATTATTTTTATTTAAAGTTATTTATTTATAGTTTAGCTATTAATTTAAATAAGAATGTTTAAATAGTTTTGGAGTTTATTTCTTACAAATTTTGTTACAAAAAGAGTAATCTGGTTTAAATTGTTCTATTTTAGATAGAGACCTCTATTACCGAGTAAATGATTTTCGTTCTAATGGTTAAAATACGTCAACATTTTTTTTTTGTTAAAGTGTAGCAAATAAACAAGCAAAAATATTTAGTTTTTCTCTTTATAACATTAGTTTACATAATGAAAATTGCTAACTTACTATTAAGTAAGCACATAGCCATAGATAGTCACATTATTATAAATATCTCCAATCTTTTAGTTGATATGTCTAGAAAATAAAATATATCTGTAATTTTCTACTTTATTTTATTTTATTAGAATATGTAAATAAATAAGCCGTGTGATAGCAAGCGCCGCAGCCTATAGATGCTTTTTATATCACAAAGATATCACTAGCACGTTGCCAACCTTGAGACTTGAAGATATTTTGGCACATTACCCATTAATTCCACTACCTCTCTCACCCTTTAAACCAGAACACAGCAATGAGAACACCGCTATTTGGCAATAGAAATAAGTGAGAATGAGGTACCAAAGCAGACAACTTTTGTATTTGTACCTTATGTAATAATAGCAAAGAGTATTTTGCAAGCGATAGCTGCCTTTAAGAGAATATAAAAAAGCTGAATGATTTTGGTATTATAGGATAGATAATAGTAAAAATCTACAATTCTAAATCTTCATTTTGATTTGAGCATTGTGTATTTCCATTTATGTTGATAATTTTACAAACCTGCGCATTATAAATAAATCAACTCACTAAAGATCTCATACATTGACTTGACTCTGAGATAAGTCACGCAAAGCACTTGTGTAATGGATATCAACAGAGGAATCAGAAATAAAACAATGTAAACAAACACAAATATTTGTCCTGAATGGAGACCGAACCCATTACACTTGGCGCGCATGAGAAGTTCACTAAAATCTGCGCAATGAGATCCATCAAATCATGGTGTTGAATGATTCTTAATATTTTCGTACTGTTGATTATATAGCGTGGTATAGATTTAGTGGAATAAGTTAAAACTTAGCTAGTGATATTGCGTTAATAAACAATGCTAATAAATTTCCGAGACCTCATCTCAGTCGAGAGCACGGCTATAGGAAATTTGTGTTATATTCCCAGAGTATGAAGGAAACAGTTCGCTATCTCATTTCTTGGTCCCAGAAATACGTCAGCGTAAATTACTCGTTTGAAACTTTGTTGCCCGCGACACAGTATGTTGCCAGGCAAATTACGTGTTACTAACTCAAGTTTAAAGCTTAGGTGTTTTAACTACAGTTTCTTTGGGAACACATTATTTAACTTTGGGACTTTATTTTTTGCAAGGTTTCAGCGGTTTTTGTGTAACATCATTTTCTCCTGAAATTTGTACGAATTTTTTTGCAAAGACAATTTTTTACTTGCGGGCACTGGCAGAAAATAATTTTATTTGCCACTATATCAGACATAAGAGGTGACTGAAGTGTTAAAATTGACTGTTGGGGCTGTACCCAGCCAAAACAGCGCAGCTCAAATATAACAGAATGACATTGAAATAAATCAGTATGACAGTTATTTATCAGAAATAAATATTTGGGTTAGGTCGTAAAATCGATGCTATTAGCCTTGTGGGTCCAATTTGGGATACTTTTGTAAAGCATTGAAATACGAATATATTAAGTGGCATTTTGAATTATGAACTTGTTTTGATGAACATAGCAGCTGAAAAACGTACACTTACAGATATTTGCCTTATTCTTGGTAGACGTCATGGCAATGGCAGAGTGAAGCTTTGCAACTCAAATGTTGTGGCCTGCTACCCAATGGCATGCCACGTTGCACTTGAGTTCATTGCTTCGAGTAGCTATAAGGCCGTTTGGCCGTTCATATATTGTGAGGATAAATAAAATTTGCAAACATATTTTTTAAGTAGCTCTATTTAATTGTTTTACTTGTTTTAAAATAATACAAAATACTTTATTAGAAGATGCTTATTCGTGGAACGTGTGGTTTTCAAACTGTTCGTAGAACTACGACACTATACGTCAGAATCAGTCTATACATACTATATCACTCAAATTCCTGATGATTACATCGTAATCTTATCAGAAACGTAGGTGGAAGATCACAAATTATGCGAACAGCCTCCAAGCGTTGAGTGGTTGAAAGTATTACTAGAGCTATCTGTTAGAATTGTTGCAGAAGATATGTTTTATATGATGACATATTAGACCCACATTACATAGTTGCGAGCCTATAGCGTCAAATGAACAAGGGACTAAATAAAATATTCTCTAATTAAAATAAAGTTTTAAGTATTAAGACAGAAAGCGTTCACTGAACGACATTTGTCATTCTCTTTGATATACTAGTTAAGGCTTTTCATGATCACATTAAAATCGATTTGCTTTTATACTATAGGATTTAACCTTCAATCGGTCTCGCTATATCAAACGATCCATCCCTGATTTTATTTCAGACAGTGGCCTTTATCGTCGCAATTATATCTGTCTTCTTCAATGTAATATAGCATATTACCAGAGGTACATCTAATACAAACGTCGTCTGAATTGGTATACTCACACACTCACATTAATTTTTTGCTACCTCTAAATACTAACTTTGACTACCTACTGCAATGGCCGTGTGGTCGCGGCAGAGTAGTTCTCCGGTAAGGTCTATGCCATTGCATCTTTATGCGTGTTCAAGTCCCACCTGACACTCGAGACAAAAGATTTTCTGGTAAATATCATCTTTAAAATAATTCAGCATCTTCTATACATAAAACCTCTCAAAATAATTAATTCTACATTGTCTTTTTTATCGATAGCTTTAAACTTGTAAAAGTTTGACACTTAACTTGGAGTTAATTACTTACAACTTTGAACAAACGAATATCATCACATCACATATAGAAGACTAGATAAAAATTGACATGGCCGCTAAATTTTCGGTAGCTCAATAGTGGTGCAGTCCCCCTGGTTCGCGAAAGATACGGGTTCTATTCTCGCCTGATCCCTGAGACAAGTTGATGTTTTCTAGTATCTAGTATTTTTTCTATATTGTCTTTAATATTATTCAACATTTTCAATGCATAATACCTTTCAAACTAATAGATCAAATATGTGTATATTTTATGAGACACTTTACACTTCACATAATGGAGACAAACTGAATGGGTTTTTCTGTTATGAATTTAAATGGCTGATAAGGTAATGATAATGATAATGAAATATAAATTTAATTTAACTCACAAAACCTGGTTAACTTATGGATGTGGATATCAATACATAATAACATAACAAGATGTGTTAAATAAAGGAATCAACCACGTTCACACCAAATATTTTTTGGCATAAAATGTAGTCTATGTCTTTTTCGGGTTTTCGGGTTCAATTTATAAAATTTCTTAATCAATTATAAGTTTCGGGTTGAGCTGAAATATGTTATAGATGCACTTTTTTGTTTTCCTAATTACGCATCCATAACTGTTTCACTTCTTCCTGAAACTGAGGAAAGTTCTTAATCTGAATATATACGTGTTTATTACAACTCATTCATTTATCACTCATTGACTTTCTAAATGCACCCAATCCACAAAAACCGTCTAGAGCATAGACAAATTGAATTTGCATCTCACCCGTCTATGAAAAGAAAATGCTAACAGACTTAAAAACTAGTTTAGTTTACAAGCATTCGCGTACGAAACTGCCATCCCGAAGTTGACTAATAAGAACTTTCGTATTATAAGCAAGTTGATAAGACATGGCGACGCATGCGCGATGTCGCGCGGGCGCCTCGTGACGTCACGTCGGTGTCGCGGCAGTATCCAAACGCCGCGACGCGACGAAGCCGCACGCCGCCGCGACGCGCCGGCGTTTTCGTAACAACAAAACAACATGCATTTCTGACCAAAATTTCAAGCGGCTCGTATTAATTTAAATTTTGGTGTATTTAGTTACAATTTTGATGTATTCATTTTGAAATCCACTATCGTGTTTTGTGAAGCGGCGGTTTTGTGTTATTCGATTAAAAATCGTGTCTTTTTTGTGCCATTTAATTGTAAAGTGATAAAAATTAGTTGTAGCGCAAAAAAAATATAACTTATTGCCAGTACAAAAAATAAATATTTTATTGCCTTCGCCTCTACATAGGTTTATAAATAGTCAAGCTTGAGTGTAAAGAACTAGGGACGCTAGTTAGCCTTACATTAAAATAAAATAAGGTTAGATTGTTATTAATTTTAAAACGGTTTAATAGAAATTATCTCGATGTCTCTCATTTGTGGAGGTGAGTTGGACATTGAAATGGCATTGGAAAAAAACACCATGAACTATTTGATAATAGAATGAGTCAGTTTTACATTTGTTGGCAACAACATTGTGTGACTAAGTTATTTATGAAAAAAAAATCTGTTAACGAATTTGTATTACGAACAAAGATAAAAAGCAAAACTTTATCAAGACATTAACATTAAAAAACATAGAACATATAAAATTGGACAACAATTACTAATATATAAAAATACATCCAAAACCTCGTGCATAAAAATAACAATACTCTTACAAAATACAAAACAAAATAAAATTTATTTATTATTAAAATTAACAAAATATATATAAAAAAATATATAAATAAATGGATTAAACAAAACCGCTAACACAGTTGACAATTAATGTAAAAATATAGATATTCCGTTATTAATATCTGGCCAAGATAAAGAAATACGAGTAGCTACGTTCTCGCTAACGAATATTACTCAGGACTATCATGCGATTTCATTTAAGATAAAGACATTTAAATGTAAAATATTGTGGGACGCTTAAAACAATAACTTGGTTTCTTGGCACTCTTATACTATAATAAACTCTAAGTGATATAATTGGAATGGGAAATGGAATTTTCTCATCTCGTTTTGAAAGTAATTGTGGTGGAATAAAAGAAAAGGTAGGATCAAATTTAATGGCTGACTGGACATTTATTGAACACCAATGATTTGACGATTCGATAAGACATTGAGAAGCGTCATTCTAATAAATGATTTTGAAAACAAAATTTGTTTAATAATAGTGAAATGTGTTTACCGTGAAATCCTCTTTTTATATTTCATGATTTATACGAAAATAGATAATAGTCTTTTGTTTTGTGCAAATAACATTAAGCTAAGGATGAAAATAATTGAATATACATATAAAAAAATATGAGAACGAAAACAAATATGATGGTTTTGTTAATTCTATTTAGTGAAGTGTAAAATATTGAAATTCGGCTATTTAATGTGTTGTTGTTTTTTATAAATGAGCTTAGATAATTCTGAAAATGAGTCACGCGTAATTATTTACATATACATCCGTATGTGCTTAATTTGTTTGTAAAAGAAATAAACCGTCCAATAATTTGAGTATATTTTCAATTATTAACAAACAAATATATAACTAAAGACTGTCTGACAAAATAATATCCGGTGATAATTATTTCACACTTAATACGCGATAATTACTTATGAACTACAATCACACAATGTTAATTTATATTCGTTAATTTTATATAATTTACAAAAGTGCTAATCAAAAGTGATATTTAAAAACAGTATTAGAAAATAATTCACGGTGTTTCCTCGATCTCGGCAGCTGGAAGTTGTGGTCGTATACAAAAAGTGAAATAACAAAGTCAACTCACGTGAACCAGTGGAAAAGTAACATGTCATTTAGTTACAAAGCTGTAGAAAGGTTGATAAGGTCAAAAGTCTTACTCAGACGGGTAATGAACGAGAAAATAACTGTGTTTGAATTTCGGATTAGGTGCACGCAAATAAAAGTTCTAGTGGCCAGACGTAATCAGATAGATATCCCTTACTAATTATTCTCTGGTAATATTTATTCAGTGATATTTTTTTTAAAAAAAACGCTATCTTACAAAGGTCGTCTCCTTCTTTGCCTTATTTTAATATGAAGTGTGAAGGTAGTAGTAAAATTACTGGGTCTATAGCCTTCGGTATCGTTCACCATTTTGAGAAGGGTATTTTATTCGTCAATCTTATAGAATAATATTCAGAAAATATCTCGATGTTCGGTGTTGTGTGGAAGTGACAACTTTTATATCTTAAATAGACGTTGTAAATTTTAGTGCGAAATGTCAAAAATATGAATATATCAGTTCGTGTTTTAGTAGGAGCCGTAAATAAGAACGCGATGAAAAAGTCATTTCTAGAAATACTCGAAATGCATGCTCGAATATTATCAAAGAACTTTCTCGAAATATTTTAAATATTACTCGTGAAAATATCGTGTTCATGTTATGATCGATCCACGACTGATTAACTCGCCTATTTTTAATTTTACGCATTTGTCAAAAACTTAAACCTAAATAAAATATTAACAATTTAACATTTGATTTAAGTCAACATGATCTAAAATGAGAGGTGCTGCGTTCATTATAGCATTAGTTAAAAGCTTATTAAGCCTTTAAGGATAACACAAACATAACAAAACACATTGCAGAATTACTTTATGAGCGTGTATATTTAAATAAAATAAATATTTTTACTAAAAAAATAATATGCTAGAACTTTTGTAATTGTAAAATTATAATTTGAAGTAGTTCACAATTCTGTTGAAATAGCTTGTATTGGAAAAAAGATCGAATGGTGTACATGTGTAAAAACACTTTTGCTATCACACTCATAGTTATTACTATGAGGTGAACAGATTCGGGCAGCAAGAAGTGTAGAAGTAACAAAAACTTATAAGGTGGTTTATTAAAGCTCTATCTGCCAGTAATAAAATTTTATTTTTTCAATCAAGAAAAAGAACTATACTCAGTAGTATATTAAATAAATTTTCAATCACTCACATTTGTAATGGAAAAATTATATTGTAATAAAACAATATTCAATTGTTGGCACGAATAAACATCGAACGTAAATATATCTCACAATTTAATGGTTTTATTTACAAATTCATCAAACAATCGCGGTGAGTCGAACAATTAATAAATTAACTGAATTATAATTCACTTTAATGTTTTTACCATATTTAATATTTGGGGTGATTAAAATTAAAAATGTGAAAAAATAAACATATATCAATAAACCAATCAAATATTATAATGAAAGTTTGTATAAATGAAATAAGATTTAAAAATGCTGGCACTTCGAACCTACTTGAGTAGTTTGGAGTGGAACACAGTTTATTTTTTGGAAAGACTTTCTATAGTACAAAAATGTTTATTTTTAAATAAGGTTATCTTTATGCATGACGAAAAAATAAAATAACGCCTAGCTTTTATTTTTGAACACGTCTATCAGTGCAAAGTATTTCTAATTTTGGGAAAATATTTATTAAGCCGCATTTACTTATTTCGCTGTAATTGAGTATGATGAAATTTTAATTTGTTCTTAGTTTGCGGCTTATTCATGCTTTTTATGTAACCATAAGATTCCTAAGAAATTATTCAATTGAATTTAAAAATCATCGGAATAAAAAATACTTAAATAACTTATTCTAAAAGAAAAAATATCAGCTAAATCAAAATTAAATTCATAAAATAAGTCAAATAGCTGCTCTTAACTTAATTGGATACGTCCACAATGGTTGGATTTATCGATTTTCGATACGACTTAGCGATTTAATTGGTGAGTTGTAATCGGGATATGACAATATTTACTAGAAGAAAATCAACTGACTTGGTGTCAAGCGCGATTCGAGCTTGCATCTTTCCCATAACAATAGAATGTTCTACCGTTGTGCTACCGAGACCAGACTTATTAAATGTATCCTAGTGTTATTTTTGTGCTTTGGGGTCAGCGCCATTTCTTGAATGCTGTAGGTAATGACATGCACCGGGTTAGTTGTAAATTAAATTCTTATCACTGATTATTAAATTTATATGCTGGTTGTAAAGTTATTTTTTAATATTCTAGATTACACATATTGTTTAAGTTTTCTCAGCAGCAGCATGTATTCCTTTTAGGCTATTTCGAAATTCAGAATTCTACTATTAATAACTATTAATGGTATTTGATTAAATACTTTTTTCCATCTGTGTAGACTCAATAATAAATGTACTGATAATTAATGTTAAAGATTTCAAGAATGTCATATTTATTATACAAATGGTGTTGCATAATTAATCAGCAATTAATTAGGCAAATATAAGTGTAATTTTCCTTCAGGACATAGTCATTTAGATCTTTTATATGACTCAATTGACAGTGGCATTCGGTCCACGTGATAGTAAACGTATATATATATATACGTACGCGTGATAAAAACGTGGTATAGTCACTGGTGTCACCTTGGGGCTTAAAGATATTTTGTGACATTATCCAGTAATTTTGCTGCCCATCTCACCTGGAACACAGCAATGTGAACGCCACTATTTTGTGGTAGAAATAGGTAAGAACGAGTTACTTAAGCAGACAATCTTTGTATGATCTATTACACCATATGTTATGCAGTAGTAAAGATAGTATTTAATGATATCGATCCGATTACTAAAATTAGAACAACAATTCAAGGAAATAGTTATCATAGAGTGATGATTTTTTAATGATTTCCGTTAAAAGTCAATGTACATACAATACCAGACAGAAATCAGTGATTATTCCATTGAATATTCAATAATTATTGCATATACTCTATACTGCTCGTACAAAACCTAAGTTGCCTTTTTTATTAGACCATGTTGACAATCAAACACATAATATGCGTGATATTAAGCGTCGTGATGCCAAGCTAGTGACTTGAAGATATTGCGACACATTACCCAGTAATTTAACTGCCTCGCTCATTTGCAGAACACAGCAACGCGGATATTACCATTTAGTGTTATAAATGCGTCAAAATGACGATGTAGATAGACGATCTGAGTTCTAACTAAAAAAAAAGTAAAATAAAAAGGTGTTTTGTGATATTTCACTTTTGTCAGACACAACACAACTTCCATTGTCTGTTGCGAGTGGCATATGTCTCGCACGCGTATTCGTATACAAATGGACATTTCTTTTACAGAAGCAAGCTCGCTATTGGCGGAGCCGATATTGAGTTTGTACAAATCCCCTGTATCAGGTAAATATTTGTTACATAAGTTTAATACTTTTATAGAGTTACTATTTGTTTATTTATTTTTTATTTATTACACTTGTTAGTTATAAGATTATGGGAGTTATATAATATTAACACTATAGGTAAGCATTTGAAATGAACATTTCAGTTTTTGGTTTTGATCTTGCAAATTTAAAAGTAAAGTCTGTTATTTTCTTAAAGACAAGATTGTTTATACTTACTTACTACTATATAACTTACTCTCAGGTGATTTTGATGCTATAATATAAAAAAATAATGCATATATAAAACAAACTTAAAGCGTCAACTTCCCATAAGTGTACACAAATAAACATTTAAATATATTTTTTTTAAGTACTTTAGAATCACCCAAATAAAAAATAAGAACATTAATATATCCAAGAAATAAGTATTTAAATAAAGTTGACCACGATCATCGTATTGTGCTGGTTGTTAATTATAATTTACTTCAATCCGATCGTTATAAATTTTACATATCATTATTATATATATTCTTCTGACTTCGAGATAAGTCGTTAAAAGAACTTATTTCATCAAAGAACAGAGGAATCACAAATATACATCTTTAAACCTTTGGAACACAAAACAGGATCACTACGGTCTGGACTATAGGGCGTGTCTGTCAAAACAAATCCATACATATTTTAGATTCATCATGGAATCATCATCATATCAGTCATAATCCGTCCACTGCTGGGCATAGGTTTCCCAAGTTCTCTCCAATAAAACCAATTGTATGCGGCCTGTGTCCAGCACGATCTTGCGGTTTTAGTCAGATCGTCCGTCCATCTTGGACATCCATCGGATGGACGGTCTACGTTGCGCTTGCCGGTACGTGGTCTCCATTCCAGAAACTTACGACTCTATTGGCCATCGGTTCTGCGTACCAAATTTTAGGGTCATCATAGGAAAAAATGTAGGTAAATATTGTAAATAATCTCTTGAAAGGGTATGAAAGTCATATCACTTCGGAAGGCTTTGTGCGATACATCAAGTGTCTGTAAGTGCGTGGTAATATCAAATAGAGCGATAAACATGTTAATCTTATCTTTCAGTGGTTTTTGTTCAAAACAAGCCTACTGTGCTGTGGACGGTAGGTTTTGATATCACCACGTTAAACTATATATGTACTTTTAGTGGATAATCAAAATAAATAATAAAACGAATGTCATAAAAGGATTTTAAACATTGTTTTTCTGGAAACACAAAGTAATATTTTATTTATCACACATATAATATTACACATTTGTATTACCTGAAAATAGACATTAACAAACTACATTTTAACAAATATCACCCACTCAATTAAATCCTTTACTTTGAGATTGTATTATATTAAAATACACAAATTTACCTACTCTTCATACCGGAACACACTAGTTCAAACACTGTAATTTGGCAGCCGAAATAGGTGAGAGTGAGGTACTTATACTGATATAAAATGAAGTAAGAAAAACTGTCTTGCTGCACCAAAGACCATCATCACAACCTGACTGACCCGTCACTGATTAACCAGGGCAGACTCATTTATGTTATGAAGATAGGTATAGTTATATATTCTGATGTAACTAAACTCCAACATTCACACCCGCTCTTCTCCGTTCTCGAAAATAAAAACTCAGTTTTCCTTTAAAAAAAGATTTGAAAAGAAACCCCAGAGTTTATCCATATAATTAAAAAAGCCGAGAATTGAATGCCTGCAAACCGAGATGCGGTAGGTATGTGTGGTTGTTCGTATGTGAAAATGGGATTTCGGTGAAGCATCTGCAGTTTTAATTTTTCAGATATTCATACTATATTTCTGAAATGAAACGGTTCGATGAGAGTAGAAAAACATTCACTTGACTCCGAGATAAGTTGCTTGAAGCACAACAAGTATTATACTTAAATACATAATTAACATCCAGACATAGAGCAAACACAAATATTCGTCATATAAATGACTTTATTACATTTGCAATAGGATCAATACTAAATACACCTGTGGGCCCGGGCATTTTTCTATTTAAGATTAATAAAAGCATTGATAAAGGACGCAGACCAAATTGGAGACGATTCGAAGATGATTTTCAGTAATGTCCTGGTGTGGTTTACCTTCAACCAGCATTCGTGTTTGTATATATATTTGTCAAATCGAAGCAAATGTCAAAAATTTAATTTGCATAACGTCATAAGTGCATTAAAAAGTTTTTATTATAGAAAACGCTAAGGTTATATATCTTTATTAGTTAAGTTTAATATGTTCGTTAAGTTTTCTAATGTACCACGCATTTTTCTTAATATATTCTTTCATAATAATTTTCACATGATATATACGAATAGCATACCAGAACCGACAGATGGCGGTATATCCATACGATGCAGTGTAGCTCAAGTGCATAGGGTGGGGATGGGAAGCAGTATCCTTGTCGCGAAAGCTACGCTCTGTGATTGTCAACACGCTTGCCCAGCTTGGCAATTATGGGATAAAAATCTCCTTTCTTAGAGAGGCTTATGTCCAGGAATGGACTTCCAATGGCTGGTATGATGATTATGATATGTGAGTACCATTTTACGGCTATTCATTAATATGTAACCGATTCTCTAACAGGAAAAAAAGATTCTTCTTTACGCGGATTTAAACAGCGCTTTGAGTCAATAATCTGTATTAATTCGTTTTTCAGTGCGTGCACATACATAATGTTTCAAGTAACTTTAGTTCAAAATTGTTCACGGGCTTTCAACCGCATTAACGAAGTCACTGGTTTTGACAGATGGAATTACAACCTAGTCATTTGTAGTTGACAGTGGCTCCGCAGTTCCCCCGCAGCACCGGTATCTACATGTAAACTCGCGGACGTCTGTATGTGTACGTTACTCATTTCCTTAACGATGCGAGAGACGACGTTTTTTTATTATACAATTTTATGTTGCGGCTTTTTTGCTGTGTTGGGGGAATGTTTTAAAATGTCTACAAGGGCTTTCTGTGGATTTGCAAGTGGTAATTTTAAAATTAAATATTACGTATATACACAATAAAAAAAATGTGTGAGGTGTTGTGGGAATTTATTATTATTATTTTTCTATAATGCATTGCAAGTCTAAGCCTAAGCCTCCTGGAGATACTTATTTCAAAGTCAAGGTATTACCTAATAATTATCGCCCTTGACAGCCGTGATATCAATTGTAGAGCGTAGTTTTGCGTTACTGTGTTATCCCCACCATATTGCATATGTGCTAGTATAACCGTGGATGGATACACCGCCATCTGTCGGTTACGGTACCTCAATCACCTCTTACGACACTTGGTGTAACGGAATGTATTATTCCACTCTGCCGGTATCCAACCGCTTGTTCTGATTCTCAAATATACATACTTAACCTTTAAACTCCCAATATAACCTTTATTCATACCCATTTGTGTTTCGTCTTTCGGAAAATTCTAGCAATAATCCATAAAAATATGCAATAATGCCCTATAAAGCTTTCTCCATTTAGAAATTAAGTCCATAGTATTCTTATATAATTGTTATAAAATTATTGCTTTTGTCATTAGCCAGTTCTAAGTATACTAAGCAAGAAAAAATTATAAACAATTGTAAAAAAGCAATAAAAGTGACATGCAATATTTTTAAAATAATACATTTACTCAACATGTACATACATTGACCTGATTTCGAATTAAGTCACGTAAACCACTTTTATGACGTGCACCAGACAAAAGATGAATAACAAAAATAACACATATTTAACACCCAGACATAGAACAAACACATATATTCATCAAACAAATGTTTCTTCTGTCAGAATTACTACCATATGCTTAATCGGGCTCTTTCCTTATTCCTTCCTTTTCTGCTGGAATTGATCTACGTCAAAGGCGAGTACAGATCCACAACGGCGTTAAGCTGTCGGTAGTTTTTATAAAAGCAAGACCAGCACAAATAATATATGGAACTGGAGTTATAATATAAAATATTTATTTTATATCATTATTTATTTATTTTATTTTATCAAAAAACTAATGGAAGTGACGTCCATTCGTATTTGATCAATTTGTAACAGTTAAACCATTTTATAATTATGATGAAATTTTAGATATTTCTGAGAACATTAAAACTATATGTACAAATTTAGTTTTTGAATACAAGCGGTCTAAAACTAAACATAGTTTAGGTGTCTCTGGCATATTCTCTATTATCTCTAGTCTATGTTATCCATATCGATTATTAAAACTTATCCTGCTAATATTTTAAACACAGAAGTTTGTAAGAATTCACGGATGCAAGATGGTGATGACGATGTGGTGGTATTAAACCTATTAACGTGCTACGAAAAAGCACTGCCAAATGATATGTCAGGCCCGTCAAAAGTTAAAGTAATAATAATATCATGGTTCCGAATTAATCCCTCTAAACGTATCTAGATCTTGAAATATCCATTAAGTTTATTTACTATGGTCCATCTACATATTTATAAATACATACGTAATTAGATAAAGACAAGGACAGGGCATTCGCAAATGGAGTTAAACCTTCATTTAATATAGACAAATTGCCAGTAAAAGGAACAGAGTTGAGCGACCGGGCCAAATCATAAAATGCATCTCTAAATGACTTTATTTAGTAAAATAAAACTTTAATCATGTACGGTTTCCGATGAATTCAGCAATTTAAGATTACCCATTAAAATTTTGGCAAAGCCCGAGGTAGATGATAGAACACATCATAGGAATGTCGTTTTGGCCACAGTTTGGCGGGGTGCCACGATCAATCATCGGTTAGACGAAAATCTTAAACTGGATGCACAAATGTGCGCATCTCGTTAGAGTTTTCAGGTATTATTGTAGTTTCAGTTTTGTTGCCAGTGCTGTGCTTTATAACGGAATCTGTGGGTTTGACTGTGTCTATTGCTTTGAGAGTTCATCTAAATTCTTTTCCATTTAATTACGATGGAACTTGCTTACTTAAATAAATATCTTAAAGGGTTACTTACTTCTTTACTTAATTTTAATTTTTTTGTTACTTTAAGTTTGTTAAGTTGATGCATTGTTTTGTTAATTATAATAGTCAGCATTTTATATTTTCTAACATTTATGCTTTCATGAGTCACACTAAAACTATTCTTTTGACAGCTTGAAAACGCGATTTATTTAATTTTTTTCATTTTTTTATTTGACATTTTGCAAACGACATTGGTTAAAAGTTTAATGAGCCCCGTTTTCAAGTCATTGAAAAAAAATTGTATCATTAAAGGTAGCATTAATTTCATGCATATTATATTCTTTTTTTAAATACAATCATGATGAAGACAATTGATCAGATCCTCCGACGTAGAGTGGCTGGTAAATTTCTCCTCGCTTCATTATTCCGTAGTGGCAAAACCTAGCTTTTATATTTCCCACTAATTGATAACGACGGGAGGCTATTAATCCCATCAATATTAAATTGGTTGATGACATCAAAACGACTGCCGCTACATAATTATCTCTGCCTGGTTCCGACCGCATCAATTTGAGTTCATTCATAAAATTCTGCACTTTTGATGACAGTTTTGGTCAGTGGTGCTTTGTTGTGTGTGACGTTGTTTAAAAATGTTGTGTTTATTTCCGTGGAATTGGGATGTGATGACTGTATTACCGTTACAGATAGTAGTAATCCTGTCTTATCGTTTCTACTCATGACAAATATTTGTATGATGATATTTACATTTGGCCTGTGTGTCAGGGTCTGTAAAACTATGTATATAATGTATTATATTTGTGTTTTTTTTGTTGTATGATGTTAAAGCACAAGCACTTTAAGTGACTTACCTAAGAGTCAGGGACTCCACCGAATGTGCCATGGGGGCCCATAATATTTTGTAAGACCTTAACAATAACAATAATTATATACACTAACTAAACACCAATAAAAACAACACAAAAATCACAAACACATGGAATAGTTGGTACAACAGGCGGTATTATTGCTAAATGCAATCTCTTACAGGCAAACTTTGGATGAAGACAATGTATAAATTGAAAAAGAGATAAAGCTGGTGGAAGTTTAAGGTATATTAGTTACAGAAGAAAAGAAATTAAACTGACAGCTAATGACCACACTTGTACGACAACTCTAAGAGCATACAAAAATAAAAGGTCGAGACATTATTTAGCCTGAACATTTATCAATCGGTCTGTGAGGCACTCTCTGAAGCATGGAAGCCTCTCTGGGTTCACGGAATCTAAACAAAACTAATGGTAATCGCAAAATGGTGCCATTAAGGCTCAAACAATGGTTTAAATGACCGTGAAGGTTTGCAAATAAGAAGAAAAAAGTTTGCATTAATTCTGACTGCACACAAGTATTGTATTGCTAGTCTTCGTATCAATCTTAGGAACGGTTGCCGTAAGGTCAAACAAAAATGTAAATAAAATAAACCACGTTTTCTAGCCGTTAAATTAATAAAAAATTCAAAGTATATGTATATAATAATAATTTTCCACAACATCTTATACATTGACCTGACTCCATGGTAAATCGCTTAAAGCACTTGGGTTACAGACAACAGAGGAATCACAAATATACTATGCCTCTCTCACCCTTCATACCGAAACAATAATGCAGAAACTGCTGTTTGTCATTAGAATTATTAGAGAGAGAGGTATCAATGCACAAGACATATGTGTCAGGTTTACTTCTAGTGTCTAGTGAACCCAGCCTCCCGGAAAAGTATTATGTGTTGTGTTGATATTTTCGACTTTTTACCCTCGCCGCATACTATGTCATATAATTATGGAATATGTGGCTATTTTTACAAATTAGTTAAAGAATTTTGAATAAAATATATAATCACGCATAAGTGCAGCTTTAAGATCGTCAAAAAAACAAAAAACCTAGATATGAAAAGTAATTAATGTAATTAGTAACAAAATAAACATTAATTTCAAAATACAACCGGCATCATGCCAGCCAGTCGTCAAAGGTACACTATTAGAAGCTAGGCCTTCCTCTAAAAGTAGAATTTGCCGATAACTAAACGCGCTGAGCAAGCGTGGTGGCATTCGCAGAACGTAGAAAGCCACCATGGGCATGGGCAGCGACATTTCCGTCGCAAAGGCGACGGAAATGTCGCTGCCCATTCCCGCCCTGTTGCGTCGCCCATATAAATATACGCTGTGATATTCATCTTTGATCTTAGCATACCTCTCTTGCTCTCATTTGCCTTTTTACTCTCATTTGCCCTTTATTTACACTATACATACTTCGAAATGCTCTCATTTCAACATCATTTATTCTACTCGCCTGTTGCCCTCAATGACACATTTTGGCTACCCATAAAAGCATGTAAGGCTCCACTACACTATTCCAGCTTCCAATCCCCGATCAATATCATATTTTATACTTCCCACCTCTAGTAAAAACACTTCCTAGATACACAAACACTTTCACTTATTCAATTTCATGTTATCGATCATAATTATAATTTATAGTTTTTATTTAGTATACTTATATTAACTGTATAGTACAAAATAATAAAAAGAATTTTTCCCTAAATGCTTTAATATTTTTAAATACTTATACTATGCAGTTAACAGTAAACAAACATCTGTAACCCAAATGCAAACGGAACCCCTTAGTCTCCGAGCTAATTTATCCGCCCATACGAATGTATGACATCATGAAAATTGCATACAAGACCTCGCACATAAATTGCACTCCGCAGTTGCGGCTAGACTGACAGCTTATTTTAATGGTAGACAGAGAACTGAATATAAATGATATCCTTCCGTATTTTTTCTCGAATGCAGTAGCACAATCCTGATTTAGTACTTCCTACATGCAAGCCTACCAGTTTTAAAAAGAAAACTAGATTCTGTAAAATGATAATGTTGGGTCGAGCACGAATTAACATAAAACAAATTTAAATTGCGCTGTGCATTTCTTTGGGAATTGTTTCGATGTAAAAATGTACATTTTCATTGATTCAACGTTCTTGATGATAATTTCATTGTTGAAATAAATATTCCAAATGATAAATTCGTTCATTATTCTATGTGCTAACGGTGTTCAAATTAGTCATGGGCTATGGAATAAATTATTACTAAGGCGGCTGCTACTGGAGGCGACTAAGGTACCAGAATCGACATTTGGCGGTATATCCATCCGAAACAGAGTAGCTAAAATGCACAGGGTGGGGATGCGCAGCAGCATTCTCGTTGCGTTAACTGCGTTTTGCGGTTGCTAACACGCTTGCCCAGTGTGGCAATTATGGGCAAAATTCCTCCTATCTTAAAAGGTTTGTCATTTGAAGTCCACTACTGGAAATAGTCCAGCAGTGGACTTCAAATGACTGTAATCACGACGAGCTTACAATATTTTCAAAATACATATATATTCTACAATATCTCGTACATGACTCAAGGGTAAGTCGCTTAAAACCATTGTGTTACGGACATCAGAAAGTAGTAGTAGTCCTGGGTGGGGATCGAACCCACGACACTTGGCGCATAAGATACATATAATCACTACCATCAGCGCCATCGGCTTGTCAGTACCAACAAAATGTCATTTATATGTGTCATTTACTAAGCATAGGTTTAAAAGGCAATCTATCCAACTCGAATAATCCGTAACATTGTACAGTAATCTTTGTCCAGTGTTGACTAATGTATTGTTGTAATTAATTTATTATTACATCATATGCACTCATCACTAATTTAATACGTTTAAGTTTATAAACTTTCTGTACCATAAAAACAAAATACTTTAATCAAGTTTTTGTATGTTTTCAAGATTTTATTAATTTTCGCTTTTGTAAACGTCAGGAACTTTATTTTCGCGAATTCTAGTTAGTAGTTAGAATATACGAAGTATTATGAGCTTGTGTCTAATATCTTTAATATATGTATATGTGGGTAGTCACGAATGAGTTTCCGTGTCATTCACCTATTGCTTTGATTTTAAATCTATTAAATATGTGCCATATATTATTCAAGACTATTGTCAGTATAAATACATTTATACTAATTGGATGTGTTATATTTAAATACACATACATATTTTTATTCATCATTTTCATAGAAACTATAACACGTCCATTGCTAGACATGGGCCTTCGCTCATAATTGCCGTGGTATACATGCGCTAGTGTCTAAAACTTAGTTTCAGACACTAGCGCGTGTAATGTGTTTCTTGTATAACAGATGTAAAGCGAGTGGTTAATAGATTCAAACAGAAATAATTTTAACTAATTGTTATTGATAACGATTACAAATTAGGGAACAGCGCGGAGTTACAGAGATGATGTTATTTAGATGATTATTTTGGCCTAAATATTTAATACATAAAAGGCTTAATGATGAGCGCACTAAAATAATGATGCAATAAATATAAAAAAAAGTTAATTTGTTAGACAAGTAGGCACAGTGGCAATTTTAGAGCGTAGCTTCGCGATAGGATTGCTGCTTTCTTACATTTGAGCTACACTACTTTGGATCGATATACCGCCATCTGTCAGTTCTGGTACCTCAGTCGCATCTTTCGATGATAATTACTTAGTGCAGCTCATGATATACAAAAACAATATCTACTTTTAACACCGAAATAAATCCCGGGTATAAAGACGAGGGTAGACGAAATTCAAGTCAAAATATATAGACACTGAATACAAAGTTAAAAAAAATGCATTCTCAAAGAAGAGCCACAGAGGCCTACAAGGAAATACCAACTCTTATAACAGAGGAGAGAAAACGGAAAACATACTTTGAATAACAAATTAAAAAAGTAATAGGCTATTACGCGAAGCGGGTCCCATCGCGATATCACGGGCCGGAATTGTTTTTCAAAATGAATACTTCGAGATAGACTTGAGAATTAGGAAGTTGTAACAAACAAACGAACGCCGGGTGGAATGTTCAATTCGTTCCCACCTTTGTTATGGAGTTTTGGCATTCAGGCTTTGAGGAAGGGAAAAAGTTGGCCTAATGCCTCTTTGTTGTAATTGTAGGTCACAAAGATCAAGCATCCCTTCTTGCTAAATTTCTCTTACACATTTTGTTTAAATATTTAAAAAGGTAGAGAAGATAAATACCAGCTAGGACAAACATTTATTTGATGAAAACTTTAATAAGTACTGTACTTGTAATTTTTTAATTCTTTGACATCCGTAAAAATACAGCTTGAAGCGGCTTATAACGAAGTCAGGTCAACAAGGTGATTTTATTTATTATTAAACTTTAAAACTGACTGGTTTTAAAGTTTTGTATTATAGTATTGCATATACTGAAGCCGTGAGGTACCGGCAAAGCCGTGAAGTACCAGCAGAGTAGAATAGTACCTCCCACTGCACCAGGTGTTGTAAGAGGCGACTAAGGAACAAAAACTGACAGATGGCTGTATATCTATCCGGAACAGTGCAAATGCACAGGGCGGGGCTGGGCAGCAGCATTTCTGTCACGAAAGCTGTGCTCTGCGATTGCCAACACGCTTGCGCAGGGCGGCAATTATGGGCAAAAAACCTCCTTTCATGGAGGGGCCTATGTCCAGTAGTGGACTTTCAATGGCTGGTATGATGATGATGACATACTGTAGAACATTATTTTAATCTATTTTGTTTACCCTGTAAATTTAGAAAAGTACTAAATTTATCAGCGTTTTATATTACGCATGTTTTATTTATATAAACCTTCCTCTTGAATCACTATTTTGTTTAATATTATAATCGGCGTTATAATTGTTTTAAAGATCTCAACATACGGAAAGTGACTTTGATTTATACTATTAGGTGGTATACGATAAATTACTTACAGGTAATTTGCCGTGGAGTACCTTTGGAACACAATAGTACTTCCCTCTGTACCAGGTGTCGTAAGAGGTCGAATGAGCTACTAGAACCGACTATTGGCGGTATCCACTTGAAACAGCAGTTCAGATGCGAAGAATAGTCCTGGGCATTACAGCCAACAATTTCCGTCCAAGTTACGCTCTGAGATTGCAAACGTCCTTATGTATAGCAGGCTTTTATCCCGGCTTGCTATTTTAAATAGCGCTTGCTAAAGCAAATATCTGATAATACGGGAAATAAATAACAGATTATAATATAAGAGCAGCGCCCTGCGTTAAATTGTAGAACTTTAATACTAACTTTTACCTTCCTAAGAGATGATTCCTGAAAAAATATTTTATACATGTTTCATGGCTTTAAAATGGAGAACCTTTGTACTGAATTTCAATAGAATAATTTCGTTTTATTAAAACTAAGGTTTTCTTTTCCTTTTACCTAAGAAAGGTTATTTTCGACATAACCCTTCTTAGGTAAAAGGAACCCTTGTGTGAAATTTTAAGTTTATAACCCTTAAAGTTTAGGTCAGCTTCTCGTTTCTTTAACTGGCGGCCATTTTGCAGCTGTCAAGTGATATTTGTTTAGTTTTTTTGGCATCCCAACATCTTAGACCAATGAATAAATATATCAATAAAGGCAACATTTATACAAATAAGAATAGTATATATTAGAATTAAGTGTCACGGTCTATCAGGATAAACTTTTAATCTACTGTACCGATTTTAGTATTTTCAAGCTTGAGACATGGAATAGATTACATCTCAAATTATAATCGTAATATTTTTCATGATATTCCTTGACAAACCCAAACCTTTATTAAATAAAAGTTTGGATCTGTAAACAAATTAAAGTTACCGATATATACCAGCGGATTAGTAAGTGATGGCTGATGAAGTCGTAGCGCAGGATAGGGCGTACAGCCACAAGGTAGACAGACGATCTAACTAAAACCTCCTTGGACATAGGCCGCATTCAACTGGTCGTATTGGAGATCACAATGGGAGGTCTATATCCAGCCGAGGACGTCTTAAGGCTGCTATGATGATAATGATAATAAAGAGAGATATAGTTAAAGCAAAACAAAATCAGTCCGGTTAGTAGTATAAATATATGTAGAATTTTCTTTTTCTGCAACATCTAATGATTTACTTCCATCTTTTTTCTGTCTAGGTTTTTAAGTCATCATCAACATCATCATATCAGCCATAGAACGTACACTATTAGACATAGGCTCTCCCAAAATAAAGTATAGGTCTATCATGTTATAATCCCATAATTATAACATTACAGTGAACAAATTCGCGACGAGGATGCCGCAGCCCATCCCCACCCTGTAGTATTTAAGATGCGCTGTTTTATATGGATATGCCGACATAGTTTGATTTCGGTACCTTAGTCGCTTTTTAAGGCACCTGGGAGGTACTATTCTACACTGTATATACCCAACGGTTCATTTTTCAAATGTCTAGAGTTACAATCGAAAATTCATTATCATTACCATCGATGTCGAATTCGAGCTTTAAAAAAGCAATTACCTCGTCCGTATCGCGACCGAAAAAGAAATAAAACACTCCAAAAGATATCTAAAACTCAAACAGCTAAATCCCTCTCAAATATTTCAGTTAAGAATCCCAAATATTGAAACGTAGAATCAACAGTGGCTGGGAGCGATAAATAATGGGGCTATTCGTTGAGAAAATCGGCAAATTTGAACAGGGTAGTCACACAAAGTTGGGCTATTAAACCTGCTATAGCTGGCAACTACACGCTTACCCTGCGTTGATAAATGTCCGATAGTTGGTGGGGAAATAGATCACAGTCGGGTGATTCTCGTAGTTGAAAAGTTTTGGATGCAGTTTTTGAGTTATGTTTGTAATAATACAGTTAGCACGCTTTGTTCGTGTGGGTTGAATGTTAATGCCTGATTTTGGAGCCCTCTGATAAACCATGACATGAGATGGTCCAACCGAACTTCGTCATCACCATAGTAGTCGAAGGACGTGCATTGATTGAGCAGAGTAGTTTTTTCCTTGTACCAAGTGTCGTAACAGGCCACTGATGTACAAGAACAGACATATATAGTGGTATATTGATTTAAAGCAGCATATCTTTTTTGCAACAGGGCTGGTATAGGCAGCAGTATTCTTGTCTTGAAGCTACGTTCTGCGATTGCCACCACGCTTGCCAAGCGTGGCATTTATGGGAAAATTCCCCGTCCTTTTGGGGAAGCTTATGTCCAGCAATAAACGTTTTATGGCTGCTAAGATAATATATTAATATATTCTAATTTAAATCAACGCAGAGCATATCGTGACGGAGATGTTGCTGCGTAGCCACGCATTGACACATTTGAGGTAGTGTGTTGGATTGACATAATGCCGCCTTTAGCGGTACGTCACTATGTAATTATTTTACTCTGTTGGTACCCCACGACAAATCAAGAACATTTAATACTTTTTTGAACAAGTTGAAGTAAAATTGTTTAAGTAGTAAAATGTTGAAGACAAAAATAATAAGCTGGGTAGTATGATGCAGTCGTCTCTTAGCTCGTTTGTCAAGAGAAACATCATCATCGTTATCATATCAGCCATTGAAAGCTCGCTGTTGCACATAGGCCTCCCCAAAAAAGGGGGAATTTTGCATATAATATCCCCGCTGGGCAAACGTGTTGGCAATTGCAGAGTCCAGCTCTCGCGACGGGAGTGCTGCTGCCCATTCCTACCCTGTACATTTGAGCTATACTTTCTCGAATGGATATACCGCCTTCTATCGGTTCTGGTACCTTAGTCTACCTCTTACTAGACCTGGTGTAGAGGGAGGAACTATTCTACTGGTTCCTCACGGCTAATAATGGTTATAATGATAATTTTAAACTAAGCAAAAGATTAATGCCAGGATCGAAGGTGCCTATAAGAACAGGCAAGACCTAGTTTAGGTACCTAAGTATCAAAATGTATTTTAGTTTAAGTTACCTTTTGTTGTTGAATAAAGTTATTATTATTAAATAGAAATCAATAGACATTGCTTACCCCAATAGAAGACACTTATTTCCTTTACTAACTTTGTTTTATTTATAAATAAATATACATCACAGGAAGCTGACCAATTTTTTTTATAAATTATAGCTCATGCAGTAATTGCAGTGTTTACTTGGTATCAAGGCTTTGTATTTTTTTGTTATAATATGGAGTATCATAGGATTTTCAGCTTTGCATGCTAGTTGCTAGTTGTTATATTTGCTTAAAGTTTGCAAAGTATATACCGGTAGTTTATCGAATTCAGGTCTTGATTATACGATAATCTGGGTTTTAGTGCATAATGATTACAAGCGCAGTATTTAGTACTACAAATACTTTGTTGCTATTGCTTGACATAAAATTATATGCATACTATTCTGCAATCTAAGTGCCTAATGCAGTTACCTGACTACAATGTCTGAATAAGAACGCTAAAAAATCATTTTATGATAATAAAACAGCTTCATAATTACAGCCATTAGAAGTCCACTGCTGGATATAAGCCTCCTCAAGAATGGGGGAATTATGCCCATAATTGCCATACTGGGTGTTGGCAATCGCTTTTGTTACTGCCCATCCCCACCCTGTGTATTTGAGCTACACTAATATACCACCATCTTTCAGTTCTGATACCTCAGCGCCTCTTACGAATCTGGTATAGAGGGAGGTACTATTCTACCACACGGCTAAAACAACTTGTTCTTTACTAAAAATACGTTGATACCATTGTCACGATCGTTAATACCGATCAACATTCAAATTGGCTTATCAATAACACCGACCGATGCAGATGAAATCAGAAAACAGGCTAGTTAATTTTAAAGTGAAATATGCGATATAGTGTTGCAATCCGGCTTCACACAAATACAATGATGTTGAAAATGTTGTTGGTATGTTGGTATATTGTTTTGTACTATCTTGACAGGTTCTAGCGTTTTCAAATTTAAGTGTTAAGAAATATATTTATGTAAAACTTTACATTAGATAACTCTAAAATATCAGTATTTATTCTACCATATTATATACACATATATAATCTTACCTCTTAAATCAATGTATATTAAAAACCGCATAAACGTGCGTTGCGTTATTTTAAAGATCTTAGCAAACAAGCAGACAGCAGGAAGTTACTTTTTATACTATGTAAATGTCGCTAACCTTTTATCTGTATTAACGGAAAACAAAGATCGGTAAAGCGGGGAAGATAAACATGCAAGGGAATGATATGGTAGGAAGAAAAAGAGACAAGAATCTAATGTACTTTACTAAGGAAAGAACTATGTCACAGTGAATAGTCAACACAGAACGTTTGAGCAATTTGAAGTGGAAAAAAAGACAAAAAAACCTGTATGAAAAACAATACCAATAGGGACCTTGTCTGAGTGAATGAATTGATATAAAATGAGTGACATACTCCCGATATACGAAACGTGTAGGTTACAATTACTTTATAAGAAACCTTGAGAGCTAATTTAAGACACCTAAGAAAACGTTAATCCCCATCTAACCGTTAACTTTTTGTGAGCCAGTTCCCGCAGGAATTAAGAAGAATTTCAATTATCCCATGTCTCCTTCCTTCCCCGATCGTAAGTCACGGCACATTTAGGATTTTATTCCCTTTGGAATTAAAACTCAAATGGAATCCATTTTATAATTTCCACAATTTGCAGATAGGGACTTGGCGTTCCTATTGCTCCATTTCTGAGGTTCGGAATGTAATTACGGTTGTGATGGGAATTCGGATCGTTTAAAATATGATGTGGGTCACAGTATTTATTGGTATCTCAATGTTCTACTGAAATTTGATTATGTTTAAGAACCAATATCACATTTCATTTTATTAAATCATATCAACGAATACAGTAAATTTATTAAATCATATCAAGTCATTTTATTAAATCATATCAACATACAGTCCGCGTGATAGTAAGCGTCACCGCAGCTGAAAGACGCTCGTAAGAATAGTACCTCCACATCTGTAGGTGTCGTAAAAGGCAACTTAAATACCAGAACCGACAGATGGCGCTCTGCGTTTGCCAGCACACATGCCCAGCCGAGTTATGGGCAATTTTCCCCTCTTGGGAGACCTATATTCAACAATGGAATTCCAATGGCCAATATGATGATTATCACAAGAATATCACTAGCGCATTCCTAACCGTGAGACTTGACACATAATCTAGTAATTTTTACTGCCTCTTTCACCCTTCAAACCGGAACACAGCAATTGGCAGTAGAAATAAGTGGAGGACCAATGAGGACGACCTTCCTATAAGGTTGACATAAATTATCGTAAGTTATCATTCAACATTTCTTAATACATAATATAAGCTGACAAAGCTAGAAATATAACTAATACACAGGTTCTTTATTGGTCTTAACTTTCAAATAATTTTGCCATTAAATAATAATGTTCGCATCGATGTGTTCAGGTTTAAATAGAATACTATAAGCGGTGGTGATGTTCATTGTCTAGCGAACCTTATGACATTTATTCGACATGAGTCATATAAAAAATCATTATACAATTGCCCTTGTTAAATGTTAAAGCAGAAACAAAGTTGAAGAGGAGTAGAATCCCTATTAAATCATATACTACTTATCAGTTGATTACCAAACCTTGCCTGTATCATGTAAATTACTTTCTAACTTAAAAAGAGTAAACTTTATAACATCTTTTTGTATGCCAGAATGGATAGGTCGAGGCCGTTCAGGAATGGATAGGTCGAGTTTTAATACTCAGGAAGTTACTTACAAATAATTGAGGAGAGATTGTTATCGGAAACTTGAACGTCTCAGGACAAAGGATTCTTTGAAAGTGTTTTTAGGTATAATAAAGGTGACCGATTAAAAAATAACAAAGCCAACTTTCAGGAAATATAAAAGGATTACTTTGAAAGTTAGCGAAAGGCATTCACTGAGATGAATTGTCTTATCTGATTGCTTAATTTAGATAACTTTTAAAAGGTACGTTGATGCCAGTTTTAGATTATCATTTATGTATATTAATACTAATAATTAGCCGTCGGATACCAATAGATTAAAATAGTACCTCCTCTGTTCTTGATGTCCTAATAGGAACCTAAGGTCCAGCTTGGTCTGGTATATTACGATACCCGGTAGTGGGAGGTACTAGTCTACACCGCCGGTACAACACGGCACACTCCTCAAGTACCCAACAGCACAATTTATTTATTTGTAGTAAACGCGTCACAAATTTGCAGACACTAAAGTATAAGGTTTGTATATGAACATGTATTTAATATTTGTGTAGATCATTAAAACACTTTCATAAATCTAATAACTCTAATAATAATACCGAACTAAATAAAAGAAAAATAAAAAAAAAAAATAATTTACACTACATCTCACTACTTGACACTGAGATATAGCGATTACACTTAAATACATAAATTGAACATCCTGATACAGAACAAATACAAATATTGTATGTAATATTGATTGTCTGGGCGGGGATCGAGCTCACGATCTTTAAAATAGGTTCACTACCACCTGCGTCATCGTTCCGGTTATAAATGGCAAAAACAGCTATAATATTTTATGGTTAAAAATCCACCACAGGCCTTTGGAGTAGAATTAAAAGAAAAGTCATCATTATACGAAATTAAAAGCGTGTAAATTTCCTATAGTTCCGAGTGCTAAAAGGCTCCTAGGGTGCTCATTCGTTCTCACCGAGTGCCTTTGCAATTACCGGGGCAATTAGCCCCTTTGTAAGTTGACCGGACAAACATAGCCCTTTAATTATTGGGCACTGGATAGTTTTCAACACTATGTTTGGGGATAATTGTTAGAATGCTTTGAAAAATGATTTCCTCATGAAGTTATGTTCGACGAAAAATTTTCTTGTTCGCTACCGTGACCGAAAAGTGTTCCTGCTAATATCGATTGTTAATGTTAAAGTGGAATCGGCGTTCTAGGATTCCTTGATGCAGTTCAGTTATTTTTAGTCAATGCATAAATTTGGTAAAGCTTAATAATTATAGGTGTTTAGTTTATTAATAAAACAGAATGTGAAAATACATTTTGATTATCATTATCTGACATAGAACGTCCATAGCTGGGCATAGGTTTCCTCCAAAAAGGAGCATCTTTGCCCATGATTGCCCTGCTGGGCAGTCGTGGTGATAATCTCAGAGCGCAGGATTGCGATGGTAATGCTGCTGCTCATTCCAGGCCTTAGTTTCACTGTTTTAGCTGTATATATTAGCTATCTGTCGATTCTCGTACCTCGGTCGCCTCCAATGACACCTAGTACAGAGAGAGGTACTATTCTAGTGTCGTGGTACTCTACGGCAAAATTTGTTCAATGAGCATTTTGTTTACAATTACACTATGTCAATCAAATTCTGGACTGCGATGCGTTGTAATATTAACTGTACCTGATATTTTTGTGGCGGTTTAATGCCAATTAGCTAAAACATAGAACTTACATTTAAAGCAATCATAAAAGCAAAATTATGTTGGTTAAGGGCATTTGCATTAATAATAACAAAATTTAATGTAAAAAAAACATAGTTTAGAGTGAAATAGCAATTTAATTAAATATAATACAAAAGTATTTATAAAAATTTAAAATTGCTAAATTAAATAATAGCGAAAATAGAATAGAACATTACAGAGAATTAATTATACACTATATTGTGCGGCATATGTGGTCGAGGGTGCAACCGCAGCTAAGACATATAATTTATGATTAATATTAGTGTTTGTTCTGTGTCTGAGTGTTAAATATGTATTCAAAAAACACAAGTGCTTAAGCGACTTATATCGATATCAAGGGAGTGGATGAGATTTGTGACAATTTATCATTAACTTGTAGATATATTACAAAACATATATTCACTATTTTAATAAATACATAAATTCCCGCAACATTTCATACATTGCCTTGATTCTGTGATAAGACGCGTAAATCACTTGTGTTACGGATATCAGACAATAGAGAAGTTACAAATATTCTACTTAATTACATATATTCAACATCCTAGTAAACAACAAAAATAAATATCATCACCTTTGGCGTACAAGAAAATATCACTACCATCTGCGCCATCAAGCCCGTCATATTATTACAGATTGTATTGTTGAGATAGGCCAATACAATATTCCATATACAAATACATGCACAAATACTGATATACTCGAACAAATTGGCATGATCATCCACAGGTTTAATAAACACAATATGGCTTCAAAGCAATTATTGATAGATTGTATATCATCTACATATATCTACATACTATTTGCACAATGCTTTTGCTGGATATGGATCTCCTCAAAGTTCATTTATGACTATAAAAACAAACTATACAAAATCTATAATAAGATTTTTGTTTTTGTTATTTCCATAACACCTTATACATCAACGTGACTCCGGGATAAAGCTTTAAATCATTTGTGTTATGAACAACAAATAATGAGGAATAACATATATAACACTTAAATACATACTTTTACACTTAGAAACAGGACTAAATCAAATATCATCATGTAAATATTTGTCCTTGATGAGGATTGAACCAAAAACCCTTGGCGCACAAGATAGAATCACTAATATCTGCCACATCGGGCTTGTCCATAAATATTAGGTATAACTATACCGTTATAATTAAGCATCTGTTGAATTTTGTTGAAATTTTGATATTTGAGCTAAACTGTTTCGAATAGATATATCACCATCTACCATTTCTTTAGGATAGGTATAATTCTATAAGCATAGGATACCCTTCAGTACTTATAAATAAATAAATAATTTCACCCAACATTTCACATATTGACCTGAATCTGAAAAAAGTTGCTCAAACACTTATATGCTTTAAGCATACATAACAAAACAGAATCCCACATCAACTCGATGGAGATGGAGCCAACGACCCTTGGTCTACCATCTGTGCTATCGAGCCCTCCAAATGGTTGAAATGGATTGAAATGAAATGGCTCAACTTATATCGAACTGAGATTTAATTAAGGTATCGCGGAAGGTATAAAAAACAGTATAGAAAACACACGTGGAAGAAAGAACCGTAAAACCTTCGAGACAGATAAGTCAAGCCTACCTTTTAAGTGTAGTGGGGCCAAACAATGTAAACTTTCTCTCGTAAAAACTCCAAGTCGTGAGGACTTTCAGTTTTTACATCAGTTTAAGAGGAGCTCCGGAATGGATATCTATAAAGAAACAATACTTTCTGGGGGGAGGGGGGGGGGGGGGGTAAAGTAGGGCCTTGATGTCATAGAGTGATTCAACTTTGTGATTATTTTGTTGGGTGGCTGTCTGGTATTGGAAGACATGTAAGACGTTTGTATTGACTTTGTGCCTTAAATCGTTTTTATTTAGATTGAAAATTGAATAAATAACATTTATTGTAACATAATTTTGGTATTCATTTGTTTTTCTATGTAGGTGAATTTTTTATAATACATATAGTTTATACAAGAGTTTTTTTTAATAATAATTTTGGTGGACATAAGCTGCATTTTTGTTATGAAAATTAAAAGAAACGAGTAGATAGAACCTTGACTGAGAAATTATATATATACATACACATAAATTTGCAAATCCACATATACACATATACATACTCAAATACATACACATATGTATATAAATTAATAAAAAGTAGATTGAGGATAAAAGTTACAAAAGAAGGTAAATTTTTGTCATTCACCATTATCTTAAATACGGGAAGAGACGTGATTTTGGCTATTTAATACTATCTTGGGATCAGATCAATAAATGAGGTTGTAGGAATTTATTTATAATAGTTATTATATTGGCTGCTATTAGTGTATTGCAAAATCGTACAAAATATTTAAATTAGGCTGCTAAATAAATAAATCAATTTTATCTTGGAACTTTGAAAGTTATCTATGACGTTAATTGATAATAATCTATGGCAAAATTAGTAGTTTATATTGGGTCGTCGGATTAGTCTCCACAATGATACCAGAACAAAAAAAATATGGTGAACATTTAAACAACAAACACAAATATTCAGCATATTGGGTAAGCCTATGTCAAACAGTACATTTTTAGAGTTAAATTGATATCATAACACCCTACTTTGTTAATAAGTATATTATTTAAATTTATATTTTATAAATAAACTTTATGGTGGCTGATTAAGTTTATACAAGATACCGACGTTAAGGCAATTTGAACTTTAAATGTGTGTGTGTGTGTGTGTGTGTATGAGAGAGGTTCCTACGTTAATATCCGACGCGGTATTACTTAAGCTCTGATTACGATAAAAAAAATGAGTCACTTCAGCATCATGACAGGGGGAGTTCTGGCCATAATGGACAAGCTAAACGTGCGTGTTGGTAATCGCAGAGCGCAGATTTCTCTACGGGAATACTGCTGCGCATTCCAGTCCTGTGTATCTAAGCTATGCTCTTGCTGGATGGATGGATATAACACCATCTTCCGGTTCTGGTACCTTAGTCATCTCTAACAGGAGAGATACTATTCTAATTTTCCAGTAGGTATCTCACGGCTTGACGCATGTATATGTAAAGATGACTATGTGTGTTTGTAGCTAAGCCTAAACAGCGACCAAGCCCGACTTATTCTTACGTAATTTCAAATAATTGTAAATACTATATAGTTTGGATGGGTATTCTAAAATTTCTATACTCTATAGTGACTATGAGAGAGGTTCCTATGCACGTATATTCACACGCGGAATCAATTCCGGTTGTCACGTCATTAACGACAATAATGGCGGGTAATATCCGATGAGGCTCGAGCACCGACGCGGCCCTCATTCTGCCCTCTCACTGAGTAAAGGCTGTACGGTGCCTATGAGGCACGATTCTAAGAAGACATGCGTATAAAATGTTCTTGCGATTTGATTTAATAATGCTTTATGCAGACGGTAGTTATAATATCTTGTATGTAAAATGTCATTCCGTTATTTATATGTATCTAAGTATGTTTGTAATTATCGTTTGCCTTATGTCCGTAAAACAAATACTTTAAGTATTTATCTCGAAGTCACATTGGAGGATTAAATGTCATGGGAATTTATTTAATATATTTGTAATTTATTATTGAAGCCTGGTACAGGGAAAGGTACTATTGAATTGTACTTTTCCCTCTACCAGATGTCATAAGAGGTGACTAAAGAACCAGAACCGACTGATAGCAGTGCATCCAACCAAAACATTATATAATATAACAACACAACTGCATCCCCGTCGCAAAAGCTGCGCTCTGCAAATGCCAACACGCTTGCCCAGCGCAGCAATCATGGGCAATATTCCCCTTTTCTTGGGGAGGCCTATATTCAACAGTAGCCTTCTACTAGTATTATTATGATGCTGAAGTAACTTACTTTTATTATCATATCAGCAAAGGGAATTCCGCTTTCAATAGCTGGTACGATTAATTTACCATTCAATCAGCAGAAAAATACTGACGGTTAAATATAAAAGGACGGTCTCTCAAAATTAAAAAGGTCTTGTCACCCTAAAGCATAGGCACCTGCACTTAACGCGGCCGGAGTAATTTGGAGGCTTAATTGTGACGTAGAGGGACGCCCTGTTAACGAATCCTGGACGATATTTTTGGGATACCTACATAATTCATGATCCTTATATTACATAAAAGGTACAGGGAACACGTATAATTCTTGAGGAGATTTTATCTTAAAAAGCCTTCTAATTTTACATATTGCTGTGTAATGAAGTAACTTTTTTTACCTGAAGTAAATTTGTATTTACTGATGTTAAGAAGTGCTGAAGTTGTTTGGTGGGCAAAGTTTGAAAGGCTGTAAAATTACCAGGCGATATGATAGAGTCTTAGAATAACAATTAAATAAAGTTACTTTTTCATCTGAAATAGATCTATGGTTTTGGATGATCAAGGGTGCTTGGTGTTTGGTGGGTAAAGTTCAAAAGGTGAGAGGTTGTGAAATTACCGGGTGATGTGACATAATACTCTCAGACTTAATTGTCTTGACGACGAACTAGTGATATATTTGCGTTATTACGAGCATCTACGATTGCAAGCTACAAAAATACTTATTTTCGTAGCGGAATCATTTAAAGTATATAACCACCATGAGTAATGCAATATGGTAAAAATACGAAATGCGTTTGAACTTGGAACTACTTTTTATCATTGATAATTTAATACGATAGGATATCATTTCAAATAAGCCAAATTAGACTTTGTAGTATATATGACTCCAACGATCCACTACCATGGTCCCGGTTGGATGATAAGTGAATTGCGATCAAGCGGCCGAATGCAAGCGCCACCGGAATTTAAAGCGACCTTGTGTTTGTACAAGCTCATTTCTGAGATGTAACATTTACTGTATCAACCGCACTGCTGATATTTTATTTGTGTAACATCAAATTGCGTAATACTGGACGAAGATTGGTTAGGATATCTTTACAGTAGTAGATTATTTCAGATATTCACGGAAGAGTAGAATATATCCTACAGGTAGTATATCCATCTGAAACAGCGTTAAATGAAACCATAGAGATCCATCAGGGATGGGCAGTGTTTCCGTTGCAAATCTGTGATCTTAGATTCCCACCACGTTAGCCAGGTGCAGCAATTGAGGGCAAACAATATTTTAAGAGGCCTATGTCCAACAGTGCAAGTACAACGGTCGATATAATTATAAAGATTCTTATAAGGCTTAGCGAAGGAAAGCTGTGGGGTACTGGCAGCGTAGAATAGTACCTCCCCTGTATCAAGTGCCGTGAGAGGCGATTGAGGTACCGGAACCGGTAGATGGTGGTATATCCACCCAAAACAGCAGAGCACAAATGTAGCAGGATGAAGATGGGCCGAAGCATTCTCATCGTAAGGCTACGCTCTACAATTGCCATCACGCTTGTCTAGCGCGGCAATTATGGACTAAATTCCCCTTTTTTGTTCAGCAGTGGATGTTTTAGGGCTAATGTAGTGATGATTTGCGAAGGTCGAATGTCCCTTATTATGGGAAAGGGGAGATCATGGTGGTTTGAAACTAGCGATAATGCCACAACATTTTGTTTCCAATGCTAGTTAAAGTCAGTTTCAGCGTTACCATGGATCGAGTATGATAGTTGTGTCAGGTTTTAGTATATATTCGTATTCATGAAAACATTTTAAGCGCGATTCAGGATTATATGACGCAAGGAGCCGTAACATATTATTCGTTGCTTAGGGTACCTTTTGTTAGTACCTTCACATCGAGTCGATAGTGTAGTTTATAATAGCACTCACCTCTGTACCACGTGTGGTCAGAGGCTGGAACTGATTAAGCGGTACAAAGTGCTTAAAGGTATGGGCAGCCTAGATGGTAGTGAACCTATCTTAAGCACCAAGGGTCGAAGATTCGATCTTTACTCAGAACAAATATTTATATAATGATTGTGTGTTTATCTTGTGTCTGGGTGATAAGAATATCTATTTAAATATTATATTTGTAATTTCTCTGTTATCTGATATATTTTATTTATTTAACTTTATTGCACAAAATATTACAAAAAGTACAAATGGCGGACTTAATGGCGGCACATGTTAGAATTTTTTTTTTAGTTTAGTCTGTCTGTTTAGTGATTTCTAAAGCTCCTGGGCAAATTTTGATGAAATTTCTACTGGTAGATAGCTGATATAACAAGGAGTAACTTAAGCTATATTTTATTACGCTACGACTAATAGGAGCAGAGCATTAAAAAAACGTAGCAAAAACGTACGAAATGTATAGAACGAATCGGCGGAATATTTTGCATAATTTCGCTGCCTGACAGCAATATTCTTCTTCCTTGCTTCTTTCTGGCCAAAATAATAAGAAGTCGTCAAGGGTGAGATATAAAAAAAACCTCGCGAACAAGGTTGCGGGAAAAAAAATAGTATAAATATAATTTTAAATCAAAATGAATTAATACGTATCCTACCTTCATACATTGTTAGTCATTGTACATGCATTATCTTAAATAGTTTTAGTCTAATACAGTTAGGAAGATACATCCCTAGAGAGAATATTGTATCCTTCGTATTAATTTCTTAATAAAAATCTCCTAGCGATACGCATTGAGGAATAGTGTCACGCATTACAGCATGAGGGGAGAAAGGGTAATCACCCCTCGCAGGGGTGAATTACTTAGGGTGGGGCTCTTGGGATAAAGTGTAGGAGGAAGCGGGGATTATGGGGTCAACGGGACGATATGATAGGATTATAGATGCATGTTGAACATTGTCTAGGTCTTAAGAGACTATTTTCTGCACATAGCGTATTTTTTATTCCAGCATTCGCTTTATTTCAGTGTTAATTTTTTTTAACTAAGTTGACAAGCAATTATACCGTCAGCGTAGAAAGCGTCATTTCTACCTATCACAGATATTGCAAGGATATCACAAGAGCGTTGCTAATTTTATGACATGACGATATTATGTCACATTATCAAGTAATATAAATGGCTTTCTTACTTTTCAAACCGTAACACAGTAATGCGTACACTAATGTTCGACGGCAGAAATGGGTTAGAGTGAGGTACTAATGAGAAGACTTTTGTATGACCTCATGTAAAGTTGTGTGGTCTATCTTAATGTTTCCTGTAGATGTGTTATCGTGCGAGTTAATAAATTATAATCACTGGCTAATAGAGCTGCTTTCTACTAAAGATACAATTTAGTTACAGACTGCATGGTTGTTTATTGACCTAGTGTAATTAAAACAAAACATTATATCAGCCATTAGTCAGCATGAATCCGTATACATTTCTGATAGAACCTATTGTATGCTTAAAATTAAACCATTTTTGCCCTTCGAAACGCGGCTTATTTAACTTTTTACATTGTTTATTCAACCTTTCGTTTATCTACTAGGTTTTCAAAGATTAACAAAATTTTAATTTGACATGTCAAAGATATAACATAGTAGATTTATTAAAAGTAGCAAACGCGTGAATGATAATAAGTATTCTACTGTATCCTGCCTGCATTCAGCAGGATCCGGGAGCTTGAGTCTGATTGTCCGACCATCTTGTTGGTGGATCCCAAGCCTTAAGCATCAGTCAAAGAAACTAATAAACAACACACAACACGGCTGAAATCTCATCAATTTGTCAACTGTCTTTGACATATGTTTGGTTGATAGCTGATATAGAAATACAAACGCGTCCTTGTATAAACCTATTAATAAACAAGTATCAAAGGAAAATGTGCTATAATCTAAATAATCATAAGGACGATTCTCGCTTAGTCTCATAACTTACAGTGACACAATGTCATTCTGCGGGCAATGTTTGACTCCGAGGGTGGGTGTCCGACGTCAGTGAATTGTGGCACTTCTGATCCATAATTAACTTGTTTAATTAATTCTTTTTATACGAGATAGTTAGATTAAAACATTAGCAGAGGTCGGGTTGAACGGGATTAGTCAGGGATTTCTAAGTCTACTGCTAAGGTTTCGTTTTGCTAGCGTAAAATGGTTTATTGTGTCTGTATTTAACTCAACAAAAATAGTTAATAAAATGGCTTATGAATACTAGTTTTAACGGCTATAAAATGACGTAATATTTGATGCTTGGTAATAACATACATTTAAATTGTCGAAGACATTTAATTTAATGCTAGCTCACCTGACTAGCTATCTAAGAATATTGAATTCAAATTGTAGAAATTATATATACGGGAACACTGCTGTTGCAAATCCGTATATATAATAATTAATTGTAAACATATATATTTGCTATAAATTCTACTAATAACACAATTTTGTTACTGTGTGCTTGATTGTCGATCTAATATAATCAAAACAAAATATTGAGCCGATTTAAAAAAATCCTAAGACTAACATTTTCGAACATGAAAAATACAAATCTCTTTATAACACTATTGGTTTTCTGGGCGTGATTTCTCTTTTCCATAAGAAAGCCTATACCCAGCAGTGAATTTCTGATGGTTGCAATAATGATAATTATGACGATACAATGCCTTTTTTCAACATTATAAGCGATTGGGGCCAGTAAACCAGCGGAATAGTGTTAGCAGCGCAAAACCTCGCCAGTAAATACAGCCGGCCCGTCGCACAATAGTGCACACGTGAAATGAGATGTCTCATAACAGGGACGAGTCTGCTCGCGTTGGACGCATGTGTGTTACTGACGGTGAATTTGGTACAATTGAAAACTATATTTGTTTTTTTTTTTAATTTTCACACGATATCTCGTGCTAGTTTTACGGATATCGGTCAGGAGGGGAATTACGAATATTGGATACATAATAAAAATGACACCCAGACACAGAACATGTTTAATGTTTGTCATATGAATATTTGCTCTAGGTGGAGATATTTGATATTAGATATTTGCTTTGAATTGTGGGTTCGATCTTCACCATTGGCGCGCAAGTCAGAATGACTTCCATCTGCGCTATCGGGCCCGTCAATACATAAAGTTTAATTACATTAAAGTATAAGAATATTTCTTTATAAGAGCAAGGAGCTTTTATTTGATACTTTCATATTTGAAATAGAATTTGATCTCATTTGATTTTTAAGATATCATAAAGTTTAAAACAATAAAATCTCGAATCTCATTAAAAATATAGCGTACTTCCAGTACTTCTAACTGCGATGGATAATATATTTACAAATATAATGATAATGTCATTTGTCGTGTAAAAATAACATTTTACCGAATATAACATACATTTTAATCTGTTATTTGTTTATTTAAGTGTTTGTTGCGTTCTGATCTGATATAATTGCTGCTTCTGTGCTGTTGTAAAAGATCCTTTTGCCTAGAAGTGGGCTAAAGGGTAACTAAGGTACTGACACCGACAGCTGCAGATATATTTCTCCAGTCAAATAGCTCAAACACGATGGGCAGCAGCATACCCTTCCTCTGTGGCCCTCTAATACTGCACAACCCTTTGGGTAAGCGCGGCATTTATGAACAACATTTCCCCTTCCTTGGCGAGGCTTCTATCTGTACCAGTAGACGTCTGATGGCTGAAATCATGATGAAGATAAAAATATATTAATATAAATATCACAATAGTGCCTAGTAGTGGCTTTCATTGCTTGTTATATCTAATTTAATCTAAAATTGGGTTCAACAATAAACAAAACTAGGCGCCACATAACAGATACCGCCTATTCATTCATCATCATACCAGCATTTAGGCATCTTCAAGAAAGGGGGTATGTTGCCCATAATTGCCGAGCTGGGCAAGCGTGTTGTCAATCGCAGAGAGCAGCTTTCGCGACGGGGAAGCTGCTGCCCATACCCACCCTGTACATTTGAGCTGACTTTTTTGCATGGATATACCGCCACCTGTTTCTGGTACCTTAGCCTCGCCTCTTACAATACCTGGTCCAGGGGGAGGTACTATTCTACTCTGCCAGTACCTCACGGCGAATTCATTTCTAAAATTAAACCAACTGAGCTTGCACCACCATACCTAAAAAACACAAAGTCAATGTAAGTATCTAAAAAATACAATTTCCATTACATTTTACCAAAACGCGATCATGCCGAAATCAGTTTGAACGTAAATTCAGAGACAGTTCAATTGTCCCTGAGCGTTTTCTTTGATAATTCCTTTCTCAGTTCCAGGAGAAACAATTTTGTTGCCGCACGGATGCATTTTGCGTAGGCCGAAACATCGCGATTACCAGAGGCCGGCTGTCGGTGACAGATATTAAATCCTTGTTTCTATATTTACCAAATGAATAGGAGCCTTCCGCAGGCTTAATAATCCGCTGTAGCTACGTGTAACTATAATCCATTTTGGGCATAGATGTACCGAACATTAGTGAGATTAGAACGCAATTTGGAAATGTCGCTGTTTTATGTTATTATTTAACTTATAAAATATCTTTGTTTATACAACTTGGTTGTTACTTTTAAAATAAAAATGATGTGAACTGGGTTTTAAGGCCGAGATCATGATTTTTTATCAATTTAAAATAAAAACTTAGCAGGTGTATTGCATGATAAATTTAATCTGAAAGAAATGAACACGAAATTAGATCTGTATTTCTTTAAAAAAAGATGTTAGAGAGAAATATATTTATGCGTGGACATCATCATACCAGCTATTGGAAATCCACTGCTGGACTAATATATATATATATATAAGATATATAGATAAGCCTCTCCAAGAAAAAAACTTTTTTGCCCATAATTGCCACGCTGGGCAAGCGTGTTGGCAATTGCAGAGCGCAGATATCACGATGGGGATGCTACTGCCTATTCCTGCCCAGTACGTTTGAGCTGCACTGTTTCAGATGGATATACTAAAATCTGTCGGTTCTGGTACCTTAGTCGCCTCTTACGGTACCTGGTGCAATGGGAGGTACTATTCTATTCTGCCGGTACCTCATGGCAGTGCGTGGACAAAGTCGCGGATATCAGCATAGACAGACAAACTTCAATAGAATATTTTTAGTCTTCTTTCGTGTTCGCAGTATGTTTTTAATAACGCTTTACTACAAAAAAGCTCAATATGCATTTTTAAGTTTTATCCAGTTTTATGCGTTACAATTAAGTGGTATTGTATTTTATGCACATATTTACATCTAAATTACCGTGTATTAGTAAATATTTTAATTTATTATGTACCCACAAAAACCTATTTGCAGCACGAATCATATATCTGTTGAACCGCAATTCTCGAATCTCAATTAACACTGAATTTCCACAAGAATCATTTGTAATTTACACCACTCAAGTGGTTGTGGAAATAATTTTGGGAACCTTTTCCTATAAATAACGTTTAATCATCGCACTGAAAAAAAAATTGGTTGCCTGTAAAGTCGGTATACGGGCGAAAGTTTTACGTGACAACGACTTTGATTGGTAAAATAATTTGAATATAATAACGTGAATATTCATTCGTATAGTAGGAATAAGGATGAAATAATAGTAACAATTTAAAACATTTATTTATACAAAGAATTATATTTAAAACAT
>JACJUM010002543.1:2021968-2037564 GCA_020976665.1 Heortia vitessoides
CATTGTGAGCGCATAACGTGAGCGGAGCGTAACGCAGTTTCTTGAAGTGTCACCCGGCAAACCAATTTATAAGACGTTGTCACGTCAATAAATAATATAAGATAACAAAACGACATAGCCTGGGAATTCGACGACGGACGATCCCCGCGAGTGCGCTCGGCACAGTGGTCTCAATTTACGAGTTTGCACCGGCTCAGTTTACCGTATATCAGAACCGAGCTAGTTTTAGCGGAGATGTTTCTTAGTAAACCTTAACCGATTATGTACTCGTTTACTCTTAAGAACTATTACATTCGATTTGCAAAATATCGAGTTAGTAGGATATTTATAATAAATTTTCTCCATTGAGATAAAATTGCTTCTGAATTTCTTTCTTTTTGCAATATTATAACTATCATTACCATCGTCATTATATCATTAATTGAAAGTCCAATGCTGAACATGCTGAACATTTCTGCAAGAAAGGAAAAATTTGTGCCCATAATTGCCGCACTGGGCTAGTATGTTGGTAATCGCAGAGCGCAGCTTCCGCGTTGGGTTGCCGCTGCCCATTTTGACCCAATAAAAGTGGAAAATGTGGATAAACATGTATTAAGCTATTTCTTTAGAATTAAATTAACTAGAAATTAATTAAAATAAACATGACTTATACGGTATACGGTTTGAATGACCGACAACATACTTAAATGGAGGTAATATTTATATGCATATAGTTAGCTTAGGAGATCATATCCTTTTTGGTTTTATTGAAAATATAAAATCTTTTAAAACCTAATAATTCAAATGCTATGGTCGAATTTCAACCCCCAGTTAGTCACTAGTGTGTTTAATTGAATCAGTCAATATATAAATTGTTGTAAATAAAAAATCATAAGTATTTACTTCAAAGCATTGCATGTACGAACATAAATACATAGTAAAATACACTGTTTTTCATAAAATATATTTAAATACATTTCCTATTTTGGTCCACTTGTTAATGAAATCCAGATTCAATCTTGTCTCAGACGCATTATGCACAACTACGAGCGTAGACAAATTTGCATTACATTTGAAGTATCGAATGCGTCATCGGTACCGAGAGTGCTCAGCCCCGCGCCACTGTCCCTGACAGATATTAAACAATATGGAACGACGAATTTCATGTCACATACATTCATTGTGAATGCATTGTGATACTATAAATGTTGAATTTTTATATTGAATTATTTGATACACAACATATTCGCTTGCATGAAATTGTAGTTTCTGTTAGATGCAGTTTGTTTGTGATTCATATTATCAATACATAATTTGATGACAAACAGACATGCTGTCTGGTATCGGTAGAGTAAAATTGTATCTCCCTCTGTACCAGGTGCGGTAAGAGGTGCCGAATAGCAGTTTTTCCACCTGATACAGCGTAGCTCAAATGCGATAGCGTAAAATTGGGGGCGAAGCTACGGATCTGCCATTGTCACCATGCCTGCCTGGCACGGCAATTATAGACAAAATTTCTTATTTCTCTGGGAGGTCTATATCTAATATTTGACGTTCTGCGACTTTTATGATGATGAAAGTTACTGAAATTAGCAGGATATACAAATATGACCTGAAATCTAAATTAAAAATGTTTATTACAAATGGTATAAAGGAAACTATACAACAGATATATGTTTAAATTATTTTTTTTTATTATAAGAGTGATGTCTTAACGAGTCCGATGGTGCATTTGGATTTTTCTATATTGGGTTCGATCCCCACCAAAAAAAATTTTATTAAATGGCGTATGCATTTGTTCTGTGACTAGGTATTATATTTGTAAAACATTTTAAAAGTTTAATAGGGCAAATTTAAAAACCGTTAAAATTATTAGTTTTATTATAAGTAGTGAACGCGTCAATATCGCGTGAATATCATATTTGTGATTCTTCTGTAGTCAGATATCCGTAATACGAGTGCTTTAAGCGTATGATCTCGAAGACAAGGTAGCGTATGGGATACAGTGTAAACATTCTAAACTCAGTGAAAAATTAGAGATGAAAAATTCGGTGGATCTAACGCGCCGTGTGTACAGGGAGGATACCCTTTGCGACTGCCCCTGACAGATATTAAACTCGCATCCCGCCGCCGACCACAATATATTACAACGAGTGTTCACGTCATTGTCATTATACTGTGACATTTGTTTGTTTCACTTATTAAAGGGGGCGGGGGGGGGGGGGGGGGGTAATTGTCTGAAGTTTGTTGAATTGTATAACCTCTATCGGATCCATGATCGTGGCTAGCTTCATGTATTTCTTAGCGAAAGGTTCATTCATCATTCATTCATTGTAAATATAAATCTGTGTAATAATATTGTAATTTTAAAATTGGAATATAATGATAATTTATTTTTTTTATTTATTCATCTGTTTGTATTGCTGTGGGGTATCGGCAAACTAGAATTCTATCTCCCTCTGTACCAGGTGGTGTAAAAGGCAATTAAGGTACCAGAACCGACAGATAGCAGTATATCCATCTGAGACAGTGTAGCTCAAATGCATAGGCGGGGATGGGCAGCAGCTTCCCGTCGCCAAACCTGCGCTCTGCGAAGTTATTATGGGCATATTTCCCCCTTTCTTGGGGAGGCCAATGTCCATCAGTGGACTTCCAATGGCTGATATGATAATATTAATGTGCCCGACGGCATAGATGGTAGTGATCCTTACTTATGCGCCAAAGGTCGTGGGTTCGATTTTCAGCCGGGACAAATATGTATATGATGACATGATGTGTGTGTGTTTTCTGTGCTGGGTGTTAAAATATGTATTCAAGTATTATTTTTGATTCCTCTATTGCCTGATATCCGTTTTCAAGCGACTTATCACGGAGTCAGGTCAATCTATAAGATGTTGCGGGAATTTATTAATATTTATGTATTTATTATTATTCTATTAGTGTTAGTCATGCTTTTACATGCCTGCCATATATACCTGTAACAAAACTATTAAGTGTGTCCAAAGTTGGTAAACTGTACGCAATTTTATTTGCCCACTATTGTCAACGAGCGATAGTTCGGTATGTAAATGGTTGCTAATTCAGGCTCACAAGCCAAACCAAAATCGAACTGCGACCACAATCCCCAGCGGCCTAGTCTGTCTAATCGCCATCATTGCGCCGACGCGACTCGAACACTCGTCGTAAATCGTGGCGATAGTACAATGAGTGTTTAGTGGTTCCAAGTGTCTATTCATCCGGTGCAAATTTGCAAACGGCAATCGGCGTTTAAAAATGTCTTTCGTTAAGTCACATATTTTAAAGATGTTTCTGGTTTGGTTATAATAATCAAATTTGTCATAATTGTTTAGAATTGGAATGCTTTGACAGGGTTTTGTTCTCGTAATTGACTTGAATTGACAATCGCAGGGCGCAGCTTTTGCGACGGGGATGCTGCTGCCCATCCCCGCCCTGTGCATTTAAGTTACGCTGATTCGGATGGATATACCGCCATCTATCGGTTCTGGGACCTTAGTCGCCTCTTACGACACTTGATATAGAGAGTGTTACTATGGTACCAGAACCCACAGATGACGGAATATCCATCCGAAACAGTGAAGCTATCAGATGCACAGCAAGTAAATGCACAGGGCGGGGATGGGCAGCAGTATCAGCGTTGAGAAAGCTGCGCACACGTGCCCAGAGCGGAAATTATGGCAAAATAAAATTCTCATTATAAGAGGAATATGTCCAGAGTTCTAACGGCTGATATGACGGTGATGATGATCTGTTACTATTTAATGTAATAAATGTTCTACATGAGAAATTTGATCAATTTCAGGAGAGTAAGAGACACCGTTTTAGCTGTTGATAGTAATAACTCGCTAATTAGCATCCCGCATATATTGTAAGGAATTTGGAGAGCATGTATGAAAAATTGTGAGATCGGTTTCTGTTTAATTATTTGTTATTACGTTCAATTATTTTACATCATCATATCAGCCATAAGATGTCCACTGCTGGACATAGGCCTCCTTAAGTAATATCCAATAGGACCGGTTGTATGCGGCCTGCGTCCAGCGCGATCCAGCGGTTTTAGTCAGATCGTCTGTCCATCTTGCGGGTGGATGCCCTACGCTGCGTTTGCCGGTAGGTGGTCTCTATTCCAGATCCTTGCGACTCTATCGGCCATCGGTTCTGCGTACTAAGCGCCCTGCCCACTGCCACTTGAACTTACTAATCCACCGGTCAATGTCGGTAACTTTGGTTTTTTTACATATCTCCTTATTCCTGATTTGATTCCGCTAAGAAACTCAAAGCATTGCCCTCTCCAAAGCTCGTTGAGTTACTTTCAGTTGGCCAATGGTAAGAAACCACGTTTCGCTGCCGTTTTTACAATAATATGTATATTTATATGTGAATAATAATCATCTTTTGTTCTAATTCCAGTGTTTTTGAATTTGAATTGAAATCCATGACATGAACGTCTATCACCAGGTTTAGATATAAATGCTCGTAAAGCGAGATTTGAAATTGAAAATCCCATTTTTTAAAGAACGCGAATAGAAATAACGTCGTTTTGGGGATTACAAGGCGTTACCCCACTGAAATCTACAAAGGCTTTAGAATCCAAAACCAATTACGGTCAGTGTAACTAAAAAAAAATATCCGTAAAAATAGAGAGAAAAATCAAACAAAACCAGTTGGAAATGAAACATGAATAGTTTTACAACCTATTGTTTTTGCAACTATTGGCGGGAAAGCTAAAGCTTTTTAAGCTTATTGCCTTGTTGGTTTGCTGTGTTGGAACTGTGGATAGAAATTGGTTCATGAGAATAAACGCGGTCAGGATACGTATTTATTATCTATCTTTTGTCTTTGCTTATATTAGTAAAAGTTTTCGTATATGATAAATATATTAGGACAGACCATGGTGTAGCGGATAATAGTTGTAAAAAAGAAAGAAAAAAAGAAAATTTATTTGTAAGACACGTGAACTAAACTCATAAATAGCATAACAAAGAAAAAAGACAGGTGAACAAATTTATGCCGTGGGGCTCCGGCCGAGGAGAATTGTAGGTATCGGTATATCTACCCACAGCAGAGCACTTCAAATATTCTGCACGGGGATGGGCAGTTGCATTCCCGTCACAAATGCCTTACTTTCTCCTTTTTAAGGAAAATTTATCTTTACTTAGAGAGCCATTTGTTTAGTAGTGGACCTTCATTGGCTAGAATGATAGTCAATTATAGCAAGAATTAAAGAAAAAAGTAGTAAAAAAACAAAAAAGCCTGTCAACGTGTCATGTAAAAGAGGTGTCCTGGTCTTAGCAATCCGTGTTGAGCTTCTCCCGCAACGGTTGTGATCGAAGTGGCAACTTAATAAATTTTCAGTCTCATACGTTGACCTAACTTCTAGACATGGACATCAGACAACAGAGAACTTCCAAATATAAAGCTTAAAATCCTATTTATCACTTATACACAGAACAAGCACAATATAATGAACATGTTATACAAATATTTACCCTGGATGGGGGTAGTACCCATGATTTTTGCCGCTCAAGATAGGTTCATTAATGAATGCCGCCATTAGGCTCATTAATTGGGAAACTAAAAATTTAATCAGGCTCCTACGAAGGAGCTAATACTGTTCAAGTCTTAAAATAATCCACACAAGCCTTGAATAGTAGGTTTTGGGCCGTGGTCTTCATGCACAAACAAAGAAAGTTATCGCTGTGGGAACATTATAATTACAGATATAGCGTGCTCGTTTTGTTATATCACAAATTACGCGACAGGCTCCTCTCTTTGCGTGTTAATCAGTTATCTTACAAGAACAATTTAAACATAAATAACAAAGACTTTTTACATTATGTATTATATAAACTGACGCAATAGGGATTTCTCAAAAGATTTCTAAAAGAGAAACACCATATAATATTTACTAATAAATGTAAATTTTGATTCAGGGTACACCACACCACATCACAAGACTAAATAAAATGCTGTCTCGAAAACGAAAAATGGTTAACAATCAATGACTCACCATAAAGTGACAAAATATCCCCATAGTTGCTCACTTAAGTAAAGAGGGAGAGAGGATGGGGGGAAGGTTTGCAGATGCACCAGGTGGTCATCATTAGGCTTTGGGAGCTAAGCAAAGCAGCTGTCAGTAAACACGTAGATTTAATCCGAATTATAATTTACCCACAGCCACATTAACCTGGGATATCGTAAATTATAAAGCATGTAATAGACTTAAATTATCTTAGAACAAGTACTGAAATCCTGTTGTCAATTTCTAAGAGAACCAATCATTATGGGATTTTCATAATGCTAGATTCGAGGTGCTCATTATCTGCTTATTGTTTTCCTCAACATTATCTTTTAAATAATTTTATGGTCGCGTCCAAGCATGTTACTTTGAATTTATTTATTTTATAAATACTGTTTAGGTTTTTTTAGGTTTCATTTTAATCTCAAAAAGATGTAACATAGTCCAATTATTTTCAGTAGGTACTCCAAAAAAAAATACAGGCCCATAAGTTGAATTAAGAAAAACAAGGGACCGATCCAAGTTAAATCCCTTAAGAGCTCGAAAACAAGAGGCGTGTATTAAAACAAAACAAGTCACGATAAGATCCTCCAGCCGTGGGAGTTAATCATGAACCTTGTTCCCATTTACATAATGTTCTTTTCAGCTTGGGACTTGTAACTTGTGCGTTCCACTCTTGATACAAGAACTGGATGAATTTAGTACATTTACAAAAGTTTGGAGGGAATATAGTGGAATAAGGGTTTTGGACGTCGCCTGACAAAAAGGGATGGTGAGACATGTTTGAAGTTGCAAAAGGGAGTGGACTGGAGTTTTAGTAGGTGTTGAGTAAGGTAAAGTGAGGTTTCTTTTCCATTAGGCTTAGATCACTTGTTTTAGAATTATTAAAAATAATAATAATTTTCAAATAAAAAAAATCCATTATCTTTTGTTTTTTATTGTAATCTGTTTATCGTGAGGTATTGTCAGAGTAGAATAGTAACTCTCTCTCTCTACCAGGTGTCATAAGAGGCGACTAAGGTACCTACAGATGGCGGTGTATTCCGAGACAGTGTAGCTCAAATGCATAGGGCGGGTATGGGCAGCAGCTTTGTCTGTCGCGAAATCTGCGCTCTGCGCTTGCCCAGCGCGGCAATTATGGGTAAAATTCCCGCTTTCTTGGACATATCCAACAGTGGATAGTGATGAATTTAATCATTATAATAAATTTGTTTAAGTATTAATTTTCTTATCGGACTAGCCTAATGAAGATTTAGTTTTTATTGTCAGTCAGTGTGTATTCTGCATATATTATTAAATAAATGTGATGATAAAAATGCCCGGACTGAATATTGGATGGATACAGTACGTGCTCGTTCTATAAATATATATAGGATTGCTATTGGTCGAATGGCCGACCCCAATCTTCAACCCAATTTCAATCAATAAACTATCACATAGTTATTTATAAGTGCATGTGATGGATCGGGCAAGCGAGTTAGTGATCGCGGAGCACTGTTTTCACATTGGAGATGCTGCTGCCCATTCCCGCCCTATCCATTTGAGCTATGCTAATTCGGACAGATATACTGCTATATGTCGGTTCTGGTACCTTAGTCACCTCTTACAACACCTGATATAAAAGGAGGTACTATCATACTCTGCCGGTACCTCATAGCTCAATAAAAATGCATAACATGTACAATTTGTAAATAATACATTTTATATGTCAAAAAAAAATACCTAAATAAATAATTATTTTATATGCACTAAAACATGGTATAAATGATGACAAAAAAATACAATTAAAAGGACTCGTTTCAATAACACACATTGTTATTGAAATTTCATACATTACTGAAAATGTATGAAATTTCAATAATAATTATGTTTATAAAGTGAATTGCAATAAATTTACTAAAAAAAGCTTACATTAGTTAATAATATGTCAACTTGTAAATGTATGTCAATTTTTGTAAAAAATTACAAAAATTGTTACCGTTAAGGTATAAAAGGGCTTTTTAACATAATTGATTAAAGCTGTCAGCAAAAATGTCGATATTTCAGTCACATATATACATTGCGGTTGTGTCCCACCAGTGTCGATAGATAACAGATAATATTGCCATAATATTAATTTATATTTGTAATGCCTCTGATATTCTTTGATATCCGTAACAAGTGCTTAAAACTATTTATCTCGTCAGTCAGGTGAATGTATGAAATGTCATATGATTAGTGAATGAATTCGTATAATATCTTATAAATCAATATCAAACAACAGAAAAATTACAAATACGTTTTACTCCCAGATACTAAATAACACACGTTTGACCTGGGCATACAGTCTGTTGAATACAATATCAATCGTTATATTTAAATAGATGTATATATTCACGATATTACTTGAAAGTATAAACGATTATTCAAATGAATAGAAATTTGTATAAAACATGCAAATTTAATTCATGATGTTAAAATGGTTTCAGCGCTGAAACTACTGTCATGAAAATAATTTGGAAACTGGACACAAGTTTCAACTGATTAATTTATGCTTAATAAGAACATAAATTAAACTCCACCTGCCAGATATCCATTTTTATATCTTTCAAGAATCAAAGCCTTCATAATTCAACTTCACAATCTAGCAGTGCAGACAGCACCTACTGGTGAAAACGCGAACGTACAAAAATAAAAGAAAAAAAAATTGAAGGTAAGTTTCAAATCCTGACACAACATTTTTTGTCAATCTTGAGGTCAGTTGCCGCAAGGTAACCAAAAGGTTACCTTGCGGTAACTGACCTTGTTCGACGTTTTCGTCGAACTAAAAATATATCAAGTTAAATATTTCTGGGTATTATACATATACATTTATATTTCTGGGTATATATATCATCATTTACTGTTGGAGATATTACTTTTCAATATCAAGACATATCAATATTATTTCGATATTATACATAAAATATATTTTTTTCTTTTATAAATACATACAACATAATATTTCGGATATCAGGTAACGGCTTATTGCAGAATAAACCGACTTAAAGTGAATATTTTGGTATTGTCAAAATATATCTATGTGCCGTAGGGTACTGGGAGAAAAAATGGTAACAGATCCGAAATAGCGCTGCTTTAATAGGTCAAGGTGGAGATGGACAGTGTAAAATTATACTTTTCTTTTGGGAGGCTATGCACTGTATTGGTAATTCTACGACTGCTTTGATATCAATTTAATAAATTTTTATATTTGATCGAATTTCCGTTAAATGTTTCCCACGATTCGAGATAAAACATTATTTTATAACCATGCTCTACAAAAACGGCTCGATAACGCTATGGCACTTCCTATGGGCTCAATATAAACCTCATTGCAATTTTCAGTCATTGTAACGAGACCCTTTGTCGTTCATTTTATCCATCCACAAGACAACATAAAAGAAACAAACTGTGTACCTAAAAATACTAATTTTCTGGCGGCATCTTTGAAGTCAACGGAGCTCCATAAATCCTAATGAAGAAATGCCCTCAAGATGCTTCTTTGGTTTATTTTTTTTAGGGGTCTGCGTCTACGAAATGGGGATAAAGGACCTTTAGAAATGTGTTCTCTCAAAGCCAAGAATGTGAGCGTTGTCTTGTTTGAATTGGCTATTAAATAAATTAGAAAATTTTGTGAGCACCGAACGGGTTTCGATTTTGTAGTGTTTATTATTGAAGTAAATGAAGTATAGTTTCGTAACGTTATAAAATATATAGTTTAGCCGTAGAAAGTCTACTGTTAGACACAGGCCTTCACAAGATAGGGGGATTCTTGTTGGTAATTGCCACGCCGGGCAGGCGTGATGGCAATCGCACAGCGCATCTTCACCTTAGTCACCTCATACGATATCTGGTATAAAGGGAGGTACAATTTTACTTACTACACGACTTAAGAAATAAGAACGGCGAAAATATAGCGATAATTAAGAAAAACCTGCATACGAGTATGTCTGCCTTAACGCCATTACAAGCCTTACCTCTCTTATTGTGTTTATCAATAAAAAGAATTAGGTATATAAGTTAAAAGATTACTGAAAAAAATAAAAACTGGGATATATGTGCACGTAGAGAAAGTGAATATTTTTGAAAGTGACAATAATAGGAAGAATTATTAAAATTAATACATCAGTTGTGAGTTCTCTCAAGGAAAGGTATAGAAGCGGGCTATCCTATGACTGATATAATGGTGTTGGTGATTAGTTGCGAGTATACCGATCATTTATTGAGATAGTGTTATCATCCATCCAAAACGAATTATCATAGGTACTAAAAAAACTTATATCAAAACATTTTTGGTGTTTAATCGGAACTAATGGTTTCTGCGTCAAACCGTTTTACTTTTAATATTGATAATTACTCGTACACTAGGTTTCAAAAGATCCCAAATAGGTTCATCTTTTTTTTAATTCAAAAAGGACTTGCTGTATATTACTGCCACTATGATTTCTTACAAGTTTAATGCAATTATAATTTTTAAAAAGTTTTAATACAATTTGTGTCACCTATTAACCAAACGAATATAATTAAACACAATTATAATATACTAAATAACCTGACAAACGTTGTTTTATCTTAATTATACATATATATTTATCGCGAATAAATATTGCGTCTGAAAATTAAGATATTAAGTATCCAATCTCTCAAGCAAAAAAATTAATGAGAATTCGTTTTGTAGTTTAAAAAGTTCATTCCGGACAGACTCTGTGACACTGAATATTTATTATTTTTATATAATATATGTTTGTAATATTATATAACTCAGAACGTTACCATTTACACCCGTCTCACCCTTGACCGCCAGTTTCTTATAATAGACACATCTCTATAACGCCCAAAACCCTCCCCCGGATTCGGTATACCGTTGTAATTTGCATTTCATTTCGTATTTCATTAAAACCTTCATCGCGGCGCAGGCTGCATCGTAACTTTTTATTTTAATAAGTCCCAACGTATTGTAGAGGGCGACACCGTGTCAAGATAATGAAATTATGTTTTTATTTCATTAGCTATGTAGTCTTTGCATTTGAAACAAAGTTAAAGGTAGGGGTTTCATTAACGCCATCTTTTACATAGTTGGTGTTGGTGGAACCTTTAGTATAAGTTTAAGGTTGAGGTTTAATTAAGTTATCTATATGTGTAACCCTCCTTTTTTACAAATATAGAAAAGAAAAAAGGTAAAAAAATAAGAAAACTATTAATTAAAACATCTATCAATTACTGTTAGGTACTTAAATCTAAAACAATATCTGCTATTTAGCTGCATAATATGGATTTGAAATCGATAATGGAAAGTTCATAAAAAAAAATTTTATAAACATTTTATTCAAAGAATGTTATCATTATTGATTTCTAGATTTTATAACCGCGTTATTCAGACTTCATTTTAAAGTAGACAATATAGAATTAACAAAAGGTGTTGACAATTTGATATGAATTACTAGCCTTGATTGAATTGATAGTGTGGTGGCTCGTAACATTTAACGAAGATGCTGCTGCTCATTACTGCCCTGTGCGATTAAGTTCTGCTGTTCCAGATAGATCTACCGCTATCTGGCGGCTTTGGTGTGTCGGTTGCCCTTTTTTAAAACATGGAACAGGAGACATATTATTCAAATCTATAAAATAAGTTTATTTGACGGGTCCGATGGCAAATTCGGACATATATTTATGTCATGAACATTTATGTTTTTTTTGTATCTGGGTGTTAGTTATATAAATTTATTTTATTTTTTATTACCCTGCTGTCTGATATCCGTAATACAAGTACGTGAAGGTACTTATCAAGAAGTCAGGACAACATGTGAAATGTTATGTTAATTTGATTTATTTTTTTTATTTATTAATATATACGACTCTGGAATGAGCTTCCCTTGAATATTAAGCAATTTTCAAACAAATTCATTTTGAAACGCTTTCTCCGTGCTTTATTAACTGATGCTGCTTCTTTTACTTCATAACTCTATTTCAGTTGTACGTAATTTATTTATTTTTATATCATTTGTATTTATTGCGTTTATTTATATAAATATGTATAAAACATTTGTCTATTTTGTATATATATTGTTTACACCACCCTTTATTTTATTCTGTTTCGTGTATTGGTTGATTGGAAGATAATGCCACCTGACATCAAGTCTGCCATTTGTATATTTTGTGTAATAAAGGTCAATAAATAAATAACGACATTTGCAACAGGCGACATCCTAATTATATGTGGCAACCAAAAAATCAAACGTTACAACAAACGCAAGTTGTAATTTAAAATAAAATTACGGAAACCTCATTTCGCCAACCTCGATCTACTAGGCTGTGTAAAGAGCTTTTTTCAGAGCGACTATTATTCGTCATTAAGCTGGAGCCTGAAAGTTCTAATACGTTTTAATTAAAAGTAATCGTCGACAATTTATCCTCAGTTAGGATCATTTTAGCCGGTAGAGCGCCATTATACTTATAATATTTAAACATTTCCCGTCAGCCGTTTTGTCACAGTCTAAATGGGTTAAGCTGTATCACTCCACATAAATTCTTTATATTCCTACGGTATAATTGGTATAATATAGCACATGAACGATGGAGTCGTAAGGTACTGAAATTGAAATCACGTATCGGCAAACGCTGTGTAGGAAGTCTATCCACTAATTAAACAAGAACGTATAAATAAATCATCATTGTCCTGATCCAGTGATAAATTGCTTAAGCACTTGTGTTACAAACGTCAGACAACAGAGGAATCAAAAATATACTACTTAAATACATATATTTAACACCCAAACACAGAATAAACATATATATCATCATATAAATATTTGTTCTGGGTAGGGATTGAATCCACGACCTTTGGCGTATAAGACAGGATCACTACCATCTGCGCTATCGGGACCGGTAGTGGATAGACGATCTGACTAAAATCGCAGGATCGCGTTAGACACAGGCCCCATTCAACCGGTCCTATTGTAGAACACTTGGGGAGGCCTGATTGGGAGGATAATGATGATAGCACAGGACTTACGCTACTGAATGAGTAGGCAGAATTAAAAAATATTATTTACTGACATTTAGAATTGTTGACAGCCAAAGGGATAAAATAAAAAAAAAACTTCGCTGTGTGGTATCGGTACAGTAGAAGTGGGAGGCGACTGTACCAGGTTACGTTAGAGGTGCTTTAGGTACCAAAAACGATAGATGGCGGTATACCAATCCGAAATAGTGAAGCTTAAACGAAACCGGACAGGGATGGGCATTATTCCCGTTGCATAGGCCCAGCGCGGCAATTTTAAGCAAATACTCTTCCATTTTTGGGGAGGCCTATGTCACTTTGCGATTGCTATGGTGTAGATGAGGTAATAGAAGAAGTCTGGGTGGCAAACAGCTTCATAACACGTAACTACTAGTATTTGAAAAGAGGAATTATATAAAACTATTCTGGTATAGTGGTCGACCTCATTCAATGGGAGGTTACCTGCGACATACATACTTATAGGAGCTTACCTGCGGTGAAACTTTCAATCATGCGGACCGTATGCTTGTTAGTTAAAGTATCATTGTTGAAACTGACATCTCAGGAAAAGGTACTAGTTAAAACTAAATAAAAGAAAGTATGGGAATAGATTGATTAGTGCAGCGGAAGGCATGAACAGCACCTTTACCAACTGCCGTTGGCTATTGAGGTTTATTCATATATCATTCTGAAACCCACGCAGTTCTAAAGTGATATACATAGATATAGACATTTCCAAGAAAGGAGGTTTTTTACCCATAAATGCCGCGCTGCGCAAGCGTAATGGCAATCGCAGAGCGCAGCTTTCGCGACGGGGATGCTGCTGCTCATCCCCACCCTGTGTATTTGAGTTGTAGTCTTTCGGAAGGATATACCGCCATCTGTTGGTTCTGGTACCTTAGTCATATCTAACAACACCCGGTGCAGTGGGAGATACTATTCTACTCTGCCAGTCCCTCACAACATTTAAAGAAATGCTAAACGCTGCTCATTTTTAATTTATTATAGGTCACTAAGAAACTTTTCTCATATCATTCAGCGTTTTCGAGCGGTATTTTATCAAAATCGTTTATAAGTTTGTATGCTATTTATGATGTAAACGTTTAAAGAATTCCAGTAAATTTAAAGTTAAATTGTATATTTCAAATTACAAATACATTATCATGTTTAGTCTATTCAAATTAAAAATTACTCTCCGATGTAACTATGTTTTATATTTTTTTTAAATATCTGATACAAACCCACGAGAGACCAAGGTAACAGTACTGCGAATTCAATTTGCACGGTGATTTTAATATACTGTGGTTCGACCCAGAACACGGAATATAATGTAGTTAAATTTTCCGTCAACACTTCTGTCTTTGGTCTTTTAGTTATGCGTGCTTTTCCTACATAACATGTCATGTTTTCACGACTCTTTGTTTGGTCTGTGAATGTGTAAATATGTTTTTTTACCTCCCTTGGCTGTGGTCAATTTTAACTTAGTTTCTTTAAAATCGTTTCCTTTGTGAACTCTGATGTACTTGATTTATACGAATATCTAAACATAAAGTATATTTTTTTACGACTCAGCTGATTTTATATAATTTCATTGCAGTTTTACTCTGCACGATCTACAGATAGCACCAATTTATAGAAGTGTTAAACTCTATACTGAAAATTCTGCTGTAGACACGCCAGATAACTGCAGTATAAAGATTAACTATTTGATACAATAAATAAACTCGAAAGAACTTGGGAAATACATCACAAAATCTATCAGCTAGTAAATATTGAGTTATAAATCTTTGAAAATTCTCCAGCTAGTCTGTTTTATTACACGAAAAACATAAAACACATAATTATTTATTTATGAATCGTGGATGGTTTTACATTCAATAAAAGTTCAGGAAATTTTAGATTTCTATTTCGATACTTGCATATCATTATTATCATTAAATCAGCCGTTGGACGTCCACTGCTGGATTAAGGCTGTTCCAAGTAAGGGGACTTTCAACCTTCTAAAGGATAATTTTTAATTAAATATTTGACACGTTTTTCGTGACTTTTAACGAAGAACCTTCATACTGGTTTTCATTCGAATAATATCAAATACAGCAAAGTTTCTTACTAATTTTCCAACTCCGTTTCCCTCTCAGATGGGTGAATTTTCTAAAACACTTTCTGAGTGCACCCTTATAAAAGAAATCCTTTTACGATATTTCGAATATCTAACCCTTATGGTTTAGGCCCTGCGTTTATGACAGTCTCTGTGCGTTTATGTACTATCCTCTCAGTCTCTTTTTCATGTATAGATAAAATAAATAAACAAATTATAAATCCAAATGTATGGAACAATATTTATGCCTACAAATATTTCGATGATTTTATATAGAAATTTAACCTAAAACGCTGTCTCCGTACTTTATTTACTGATGCTGCTTCTCTAACTTTATAACCCTATTTCTGATGTACGTTATATTATGTATATATATTTATATTTATATCATATACATTTACTGCGTTTATTTATACAAATATGTATGCCACGTTTATTTATTTTGTATATATACTGCCTGCACC
>JACJUM010002543.1:2037664-2082671 GCA_020976665.1 Heortia vitessoides
ATGTATAGATAAAATAAATAAACAAATTATAAATCCAAATGTATGGAACAATATTTATGCCTACAAATATTTCGATGATTTTATATAGAAATTTAACCTAAAACGCTGTCTCCGTACTTTATTTACTGATGCTGCTTCTCTAACTTTATAACCCTATTTCTGATGTACGTTATATTATGTATATATATTTATATTTATATCATATACATTTACTGCGTTTATTTATACAAATATGTATGCCACGTTTATTTATTTTGTATATATATTGCCTGCACCACTGTATATATATATTTATATATATATTTCAGTTTTGTGTAATGGTTGACTGGGAGATAATCCCATCTGGCATTAAGTCCGCCATTTGTACATTTTGTAACATTTTTTGTAATAAAGTTAAATAAATAAAAAAAAATAGAGTTAGATAAATATATAATTCGCATACGCAAAGTCGGCATTACGAGTCGAGCATAAAACTGTTACATTTCATGTCGAAGAAACTATAAAAGTCAGGCATAACTGAACTCAAATTTTATGTCTTCATTCCGCAACGGAGTTTTAAGTGTTTGGCACTAGGGATGTTTTTGTAATTTATCATGTTAAAAATCAACGCGTAGTACATTTCTGTGACGCATAACGTAGAACATCATTTATATTTATCCTGCTGCAAGTTGAATCCTATTTGGTTGAAGGTGCACTTTAGTCTAAATTAAATCTGTTTTCCAGATAGTAAAAATACGAAAGTGATTTATTACGCTTAAATTTCTAGACTTTGACGAGCCCAATGTCGCAGAAAGTATATTTTACTATGTTAATTACTATTTAGGTTTAATAAACTATTTTAATTATAATTATTACATTTAAGATTGAGGACATGGGTCTTGAGAGTCCATAAAAAGTGAACTCTACCTAGTACTTTGTATGGGATAGACCATTCTGACGGACCCGATGGCGCAAATGGTAGTGATCCTATCTTATGTGCCAAGGATCATGGGTTCGATCCCCATCCAGGACAAATATTTATATGATGAATTAGTGTTTTTCCTGTACGGGTAGCTGTAGAAATTATCTATTTAAGTATTAATGTGTAACTCCTATATAATCTGATGTCCTTTACACAAGTGCTTTAAGTAACTTACCACGGAGTCGGATTAATATACGAGATGTTGTGTAAATGTTATTATTAATTTATTTACTCTTAATATGATTTTCAGAGACATTAAGAATGTCACCTAATACAATATTAAAACGCGGCTGAGATGGTTGGATTATTTTCTTCGAACAATTGACAATTGACTCGGACAATTTAGTTTTATTGAAAACGATTCGTGCATTCGTTGCCGAATACTAGAAACATACCCATATAATGTAGCCGGCCCAAAGCAAAACAAAGGCTTCCCCAAAGGAACTATTTCCAGGGGTTATTCTAAACGGTTAGATTGGAAATTCTTTCGTTTGATGCGTGCCGGCCCGATTGGACTCCCTATCGCCGGTGTATTTGCGGTTTGACCCGCAATTCTAAGTTCTGGGGATTTATTAAGCTGGATCATATTTGTGATTGTATTTAATTATACTGAATTTGTTAACTTATTTTATGCAAAATCATAATTCTACAATTTCATTGACAACAGTGTTACCGATTGCTTCGCTCAGCGTTTGCCACTAACCACGACAAATATAGGCAAAATTACCTCTTTCTTGGGACGTTTATCTCTAGCAATTACCGGTTTATGGCTGCTTTGATGATGGCAGAAACTCTAGCTGATAGATTATATCCGCGGATTTGTAAAATTGAATTCTTTTGTTTGTATAATTGAATTGACAAACAAACTGTGGCTTTGCTGGGATATTGGATGTATTTCTTTTAAATTTTTAATTCTATATTTGTTTCCATGCTTACTTAAAATTGGAAAATAATATAAAAATGGTTTGGATTTAGACTATCTATATAAATATATGATAATAAATCTATATGAGGAATTGACTTGCTCCTCTGTCTTATGGCTATAAGAAAGATTTAAAAAAACACAGATTGCTGACCTAGATGCATTGTTCTTAAAGGATAGTACCTGTTACTGTTATATAACTTCGAAGCAAGCTCTTGAAACGAAGAGAAAAATAATAGTACATAAAGCTCTTTTTTACTGTAGCATATACATGGTGTTTAATTAAAAAAAAATTGTTAAGTTAACTATATAACGTATTTTCAAATTAAAATACAATATTATTTATTTTTTAAATATCGCACTAAATATTAATTTACAAATAAATTACAATCATGTCATCTCACTTATAATATCTCCCCTTACGTTCTACCGAATTTTGAGTACCAAATCCCCTTCGAGCGGAATTTTGAGTACAAAATTCTGCAGTCCAAGTTAATAAACAAGATACAAGATTCTTTCAGAACTCGCACCGCTCATACCGGGTTAATTTGCAGAGATGTTTAGCGTGCGTTTGTTTATACGGGAAACTTTGCCGTGATGTGGGTAATCTTGAGTTTGCTGTACGAGAAGAAAATATGATATAATTAAGAAAAATGTAAACTGTTTCATAATCATAATGGCGCGATCGATATCGATATTCTGAAATATCACTATCTTTTGAGTTTAGAGTGGTGGGTTCATTCCCCACCCAGAACAAATATTAGGATGATGAACTCGAAGGAAATCGAGCCTACGACCATTGCTGAACAAGATAGGATCACTTCACTATTCGAACTACCGAACACTGACACAATCGAACCCGCCGGTAATTAAACGAACACCATAGGATTTGTAACATACATGTATCAGAATTCTTATTACAAAAAGTTTTGTTGTATTAACTTTTAAATATATCGTTTTTTTTTTAATCACATCATATTGCCAGTATTATAAATATTAAAAGAAGGTTCTATGATTTGATTGTTTAACTATCTAAAAATGAGACCAATTAATCACAAATGATTGAATGGTGAAGTGTCAATACAACACAGCAAAAATGCAAAACATGTAAAACAGTTTTGTTCCACCCACCGATACAATCCGAACTCGTCGATTGGGAGGCTTATCGAACATTTTTTATTCAGTGTTCATCTTGTTTACCTAGACATGCATAAATTCCAAATATTCACTAAATAGAAATAAATGTATGGTAATTTACGGTACTGCAAGAGGTAATGAATTTGCTCTCGCTGTATTTAATGCTTTTTAATATTTTGTCGTGAGGTACCGGCAGAGTAGGATAGAACCTTCCCCCTGTACCAGGTGTCGTAAAAAGCAACTGTGGTACCAGAACCGACAGATGGCGGTATATCAATCGAAGTGTAGCTCAAATGCATAGGGCCGGGATGGGCAGCAGCTTCGCGTCGTCAAATCTGCGCTCTGCGATTGCCAACAAGCTTGCCCAGCGCGGCAATTATGGGAAAAATTCCCTCTTTCTTGGGAGGCCCTTGTCCAACAGTGGACTTTCATTAGCTGCTATGATAACGATGAATATTTTATCCGTTTGTACCGGCTTATCCCTGAAATGGCTAAACTGATTTGGATGGGACTGACTGATAGTTGATGTTATGTATAGTAACTCGGGCTACTTTTATTTTTTTTTATTTAAAAAATAATATTTTTGTACTTTTGTAGCGAATAAAATTAAAAATGTCTGAATAGATTTGACAATTTTTCACTGATTTAAAGCTACATTATCGACAAGTAAAATAAGTTATATGTTATGCCCAACTTTCACAAAAATAGGTGAAAAAAGAAACGCCTAAGAAATCAATGAGCATTGCTAGTAAGTACATGAATGTACAAGTAAATACACGAATGGTACATAAAACACATCTTGTAACACTTTTTATTATTAGACCTGGTCGACAAATAATGTGTGTAAAAGTCTGCGTGATAAGATGACTAATAGACGCCCGTATTATCATAAAGATATCACTAACGCGTTGCCAACCTTGTGAACTGAAGATGTTATGTCACACTAGCTAGTAATTTCAAAGCCTCTATCATCGTTCAAACCAGAACACTGCTATGCAAACACTGCTATTTGGCAGTAGAAATAGATGAGAGTTGAGTACTAATTCAGACGACCCTTGTATAAGGTCTACCTCATGTCAAACTCTTACGAAATCTCAGTTGTCAAGGGTCATATATTATTTTAGTTGACTTAGACTTTCTAATAACTTAGAATTTAATGTGACGTATATTCGAGAGAATCTTTATGATACTACTAAAGAAGTTGACAGTCGGACAAACAGCTGGTCGTTAATTTATGTCATAATATTCGCAGTGTTAATTAATATTTCAAATAGTCTTAGTATATTGCGGTTCAAGGCTTAAACTGGAGCTAAATTAGTCCTTAATATAGTTAGCTAAGTTTAACTTTAGATTAATCACCTGTGTGGATTAAATTGTTTTGATTATGGTTAGTATGTATTGTTTTTATTTATTACTCTGTGGGAATGCATTTGTATAAAAAGTCAAATTCTGTTGTTTATAATCATTCTAGTAGTAACAATTTAAGGAATGCCTATAAATAAACATGCTTTGAAGTACAATTATGAACATTATGTCTAAACATTAATTATAAAGAGAAAAGAATTGTATGCCTGTATGTAAAGAAAAACTTAAAAAACGACTTGACTGATTTCAAATATTCTTATACTGTTAGAAAGTTACATAATACCTCGAGTAACATTAACTATTATATTGTTTAAAAAATTGACAGAAACTGAAATCTTTAGTAAAATTATGATTAATTTATTTATTAATTTTAAATAAACCAACTAATTAGTCACTATTGGACATATAAAATTAAAGAAATAGTGATTTTAAGTCACGATTGCTGCGCTAGGCAGCGCACCTAACACCACTGTTGTATTTGATCTGCACCATTTCGGATGTATATAACGCCATCTGTTGTTACTGGCGTCTCATTATTTTCATTCCATACAGAGGGAGACAGCGATACTTTTCTACGCTTCTTGTACCTCCCAGTACATTTTTTCTTGTAACATTTATTCATTCTGTTTCGTAAATGGTCATAATCATTCCGGTAATTACCTATCGTCGTCAAAGCTTTGTAGACATTTTTAATAATGCAAAACCATCGGTGTGCGAACTATCCGGGTCATCCAGGCAGACAGCGCGGCCGGGCTAAACAATACTGGGGAATGAGCACAACCTCACCTACGCCGCAGTGTATGCACACCAGCGAGTAAAAACCGGCGATGTTAAAATTCCTAGAATACATATAAATATAGAATACATATAATAAATACCAGAAGATCCCAACTGGGCAACAGCAGCATCAACTCACCTAGCGGCGTTCTACTAAGTAATTTAATAAACCTACATCATCATCATATCAGCCACATAATATCCACTGTTAGACATAGGCCTTCCCAACATAGGGGGTTCTTTTTCGATGGCGCTGGAATTGACGTCTGAGTAGTCGAGCAAAAAAAAAATAAATAAAACATAGGGGGATTTTTGGCCATAATTACCGCGCTGGACAGGCATAGTGGCAGCCGCAGGCACAACTTTGCGACGAAGATTCTGCTGCCCATTCTCTCCCTGTAACATTTGAGCTGCACTGTTTCGAATAGATATACCGACATCTGTCGGTTCTGGTACCTTACATGAAATAATGAATAAAACATGCATGTAGTAATTCAATCGCTTATTTTTTTCTGCCGAAGGACATGCACAATTACTGAACAGCCGGATAGTGCTATCGGTAGTTGTCCTATCTTGTGTGTCAAAGGTCATAGGTTCAATCTTATCCAGAATAAATATTTATTCTATGTCTGGGTTATATATGTATCTAAGTTACGTTGACGGGCCCGATGGCGCAGATGGTAGTGATCCTGTCTTGTGCACCAGGGGTCGTGGGTTCGATTCCCACCGAGAGCAAATATTTATATGATGATATTTGTGTTTGCTCTGTGTATGGGTGTGAAATATATGTATTTAAGTAGTATATTTGTGATTCCTCTGTTGTCTGGCATTCGTAACACAAGTGCTTTAAGCGACTTACCTCGGAGTCAGGTCAATTTATGAGATGTTGTGGGAATTTATTATTATTATTATATCTGATTCCTCTATAATCTGATGTTTGTAATACAAGTGGTTTGTGCGCCAACACGGAGGCAAGTCAATGTATAAGATGTTGGGTCCATTATTGTTATTACGAGTACAGAGAGTGTGACGTTCAACCTTCAGAGAGACCATGCCTTAGAGCAGAGCCAGTATTAACACCAACTCGATCATCCAAATAGCAGTGATCATGTTACGGTTCAAAGAGTGAGAGAGAGGCAGTGAAAAAACTGGGTAAATATGACATAGTGTCTCCAGTTCAAAGGGTTGGCCTAATACTAGTGATATTTTTTCTTTGTGATGACGCCTATAAGCACGTTTACAATCAAGCAGACGGAATATTTGTTTGCTGGCTTTATAATAGGAAGCTTTATAATAGGAATAAAAATCCAATTAAGCCAACAGAAATGTCAAAGCCTACGAACTGCCCGTGTCAAAGAAAGTTGTAATTCTTTGATTTCAAAGCGAACGTATTTTACCGGGAAACTAAGCTAAATATCTTTATCCTAAGCGTGAGCCTGTCTCCCTTTAATTTGATAATGTTCTCTTTAACAAAAATAAATTGTAGCATCCAATGCACGGAGAATACAGCTAAAACTCGGAACTTACAATTTGTGTCAGTTATTTAACGTATTCTTGACAGTTATATTAGATGTACTACATTCCATATCAATTGACGGGCCCGATAGTGCAGATGGTAGTGATCCTATCTTAGGTACCAAGGATCAAGGGTCCAATTCCCACCCAGGACAAATATTTATACGATATTTGTGATTGTCCAATGTCTGGCTGTTAAAAATAATTGTAATTTATCTGTTGTCTAATATCCAAAACACAAGTGGTTTTTGCGACCACGGAATTAAGTTATTATATAAGATGGTATATGTACATATTAAAAAAAATATCTACATCCTATTTCCCACTAGCATGACCATAGATTATTATGTTAACTGACTTAAAAAAATGGAAAAGATTCTTGGTTATTTTTATTTTGTATGTGTAACTCGATGTTCCCGAGAGTTGTGAACCGATTTCAAATTTTTTATTCAAACGGGTAATATCGCAGTAATTTCTCAGACGACTTGATTCCGTTAGCACCAACTCAGGATCTGATGATGGGATTCCAGGGAAATCGAGGATAACCCTATTATTTTATAGGTACGTAGAATATGTGTACATATTTTCTAAAATTATGTAAGTATTTGCCTTTGCTATTGAAGTCGGTATTTTTTTGTTGAGAATTTATTTTTGATTTGTATTATCCTATTTTTGTTTAAACGAGCCAAGAGCTGTCTTACTCTGACGTAATTTCCAGCGCCACAGATAGAAAGAGGCCAGTTTTTTTAAATCGAGACACTTTCTTTGCGTCATTGACATTTATTAATATATATACACCTGAACCAGCTAAAGATACTCTAAATATTATCGCTAAATATATTTATTTTGGTATACGTTTGTCCCATAGAGTTAATCTTCTACAAGCCAGTTTCTTTTGCCTTACTACCTAGAATGGTTTATTCTCGTAACTCTACACTCCTGCATTCAACCATTAATTACCATCACCATCGTCGTGAAGTACTAGCAGAGTAATACTACCTCTATCGGTACCAGGTGTCGTAAGAGGCGACTAAAGTACCGGAGTCAACAAATAGCGGTACGATACAGAGAAGCTCAAATTCAACAGGCCCGGTATGACAAGCAGCATTTCCTTGAATTCATTAGTCACTGCTAAGATACGCGCTACAACTGCCACCACGTCTGCCCAGTGAGGCAGTTAGGGGCAAAATTCCTCCTATCCTGGGGATATCTATAGCAGTGGACTTTTTATGGTTGCCACGATGATAATGACGTTGATATATTGTATACTAATATGTGTGTAAAGAAAAACCATCATCGTACCAGGCATTGAAAGTCCACTGCTGGACATAGGCCTCCCCAAGAAAGAGGGAAAGTTACCCATAATTGCTACGCTGAGCAAGCGTGTTGGTAAATGCATAGAGCAGCTTTCGCGACGGGGAATCTTATTTTCGGACTTTTCGGACGGGGAATTCTATCCCCGCCCTGTGCAAGCCGTGATGTACCGGTGTTGTAAGAGGCGACTAAGGTCCCAGAATTAACAGTTGGCGGTATATCCATCCAAAACTTTGCAGTTCAAATAAAAAAAATACTAAATGGCAAAAACACGCCACCCGTTACATTGGGACGTACTATTCTACTCTGCCGGTACAGAATTATATACTGCTGTCTATTCCACTATGTTAGTTTGGAGCGCGGTAGGCTGGCCGCTCAGATTGGAAGCTAACCGCTTCGTATTGTGAGAAAAATTGTTCTCATCATCGAAAACACTCCCACAACAAAAGAACCCTTGATAGGCATACTCAGGCATATCCTTTGTCTGTTATGTTAGCTTATAAAAATTGTTTGATTTTTCTGTTCAATTTCAATGCTTTTATTAGACGAATTGTAACTATGAGATGTAGTAGCAGAAATATATCCAAGTTTTGGGTTTCATCTGAATATTTATTAAATTACTCTTTTACCTAGTATGTGAAGGCAAAGGTTTAATCCGTATGTGTTGCCAGTGATGACTTATAATACATAGACGTGGCTGTTAATTGTAAGCCTTATAAAGAAGTTCAAGATCACTCAGCAAGCGATGGAACGAACTATGCTCGGGGTTTTCCGATGTGATCTAATCAGAAATTAAGAGATCCGTAGGAAAAAGAAAGTCAACGTTATGGTTCACCGAATCGCCAAACTGAAGCGGCAGTGGGCAGGGCACATAGTTCAACAAACTGATGGCAAATGAGGGAGTAAGGTTGTTGAATCATATACTGTTAGCGCAGCGTGGGATGACCGCCCGCTAGTTGGATGGACAAACTGGTGAAGGTTTCGGAGAGTTGTTGGTTCCAGATGGCACAAAACCGTACACTGTGGCGTAAATTTGTTAAGGCCTACGTCCAGCAGTGGACTTCAAAGGGCTGATATGAATGATAAAATATTTCATTCGCGTTTTTGCAATAACAGAAGACAACATAAAAATGGGATCTACTATTATGCATTAATTTATTTATTTGGCATAACAGTGAATAAATTCAGTAGTTTTTAATGGCATTTATCTTAACGTGAACACAATTGGTTTTTATTGCTCCGATTTACATTATCTTTGTAAGTTTATAGAACTTTACTCGACAGATAAATGCTGGTTATAAATGTCACTAGTTGACCCGATATGCGTTGTCCTATTTTAACTATATATCTGGTTATCACAAAAACATCGCGACGATAAATTGAAATATAACCTCTTAAGTTGGATCAAACTGTGTACAGTAATCTAATAATTATACATGCCGGCTTAGGAGTCTAGAAGCTTACTCTGGATAGACACTATGTCACGTAATTTATATATAAAGATGTTTTAATAGTTGATTTGTAAGGATTTTTAAACTTCTATTTTTAACTTGCTAGGCATAATCAACATTATTCCGTGTGATTAAATCTCTAATTGACATTAACCACCGTTTCACTGAACGAACCGTCTTCAAATTGACCACACATATTGTTCCGTTCAGAACTTTTCCGGCACGAGTTTTGTTTAGAAAATATGGATCGCGTCGCCTAAAACCGAATCGACGTTGAAATATGAGTCGGCTCTCTCCCTCCCTCCTTGGCCGGCCGAAAGGGATGCCAGACGCACTTAAACCAGCCGTTTGTTATGTTGTCTACACCGGCCCAGCTTTCGGGCTGCCTCAAGATGATTAATGAAGCTAGGAAATTTTAAATTTACAATTTACGCCGTTATTTGTACCGCGCCTTTAGCGATGCCAAAAATTTTCTTTGGGCTCTGCTGGGAAGATCGTAAAACAATATAACGCACCCATACATGAAGGTTGCCATAACTTATAACAATACACATTCAAAATTATATTTACTGGTAAAATATCAACATTATTTTTATTTATTTATTGTATTTAAATGGATCATCTACGATTAATACATTAATCAAAACATAATGTTTAGAGCTTAATAAATATTTTTGGAATTACAAATGAACACAGCATGCACAAAACAAGGCAAAATATTTAAACAAGAAAAAGTATGTAATAAAAAACATTATACTTCATCATAATATAAAATTTTGACATTTTAGTGTTTGTAATTATTATATATACTACCTATATTTAAAATTAAAAAAATAGCGCTGATTTCAAAGTCAGTATATATAGAATATATTGTTACTATATACATTATAAAAAGCTATAAGATAGGAATTAAGAACTTAAAATATTCTATCTTATAAATATAGATTTATTGTCCTCCTACAATATTTGACCGCCTTTCCGTGCCTGTACAGTGTTTATAATTATGTTTTATTTTTGTAATCTACCAAACAGTGTATCCAACATTGTAGTGTGCAATAAGGCGATTGAGTATTAAGTTATATATTATTTTAAGTAGTTGCAGTCTTTGTTTGCTACCACATTTTTTATTAACTAATACAATACAAGTCGAAGCTAGGTACTATTTTTAGACACTAATGAATAAAGCTATTTATTTGCGTTGTAATATTATGGCTTTCTAGATCGTGTTTTGGAGAATAACAAAATTATTGCAATACCTCACAAGTTTGCCAGGACATACATTTTTTCAAACTAAATCTTCCGCAACATATTTTTAAACCTTTGATAAATAAATAGCTATCGAAGCCTTTGATGCAGCATATTAGTTAACTGCCTTCTCTATATACTAATAATTATATATATGCTAATATTTATCTAGAGGCTACGAACTTGGTAGTAATCCGACTAGATTTAGATCACTATATAGAACAAGACCCTAAAACAAAATTCCGTATTTTAATAACAAAAACAATACGGCTTAAACGAAGTGACAGTTTGCACATATTTCTGTATAATGAACTCTCATCCTCGGTCGTGTTAAAAATACTTGACATAATTCCAGCAAGCGCCATTAAAAAATGTACAGAATTCACGTTCGCGACTACCCTAAGCAACTAAGCCAACCCCCTTCATGTGATATTCATCAAGGGTGCTTTATTTGCATAAAGTTCTCGAGGAGTGTTAGAAAAAAGAGCCCAAATTAGAGGCGTAATAAAAAACGAGCCAAAGTAAAAGACCTTGCCTGACGCAACGCGTACGTAGGATGTCAGGCATTCATTTTATGATGTTAAGAAATAATTCTGTTTGCGAATGTTGAGTGGATGTTATTAATAAGGGGAACATTTGACGGGCCTGGCGGCGTGGTTGGTGGATATCCTATCTTGTATGCCAAGGGTGGGTTCGATCCCCACTTACGACAAATATTTATATGATGATACTTAGGTTTGTCTTTTGTCTGGGTGTCTAATATATGTATTAAGGAAAACATGTGATTACTCTGTTTTTTGATGTCCGTAAAACAAGTACAAAGCGCCTTATCACGGAGTCAGTATTCTCAAGGCTACTGATATTCATAAAATTGTAGGTCGACGATTTTGAAGATTGCTGCAAATGAACTAAAAAGTCTATTTAATGCAAATTAAATAAAATTAACTAATAAACCTAATTTTAAAGCCCCTCAAAATAATTAGTTTTACTATCATCACAATGTTTTAGTGTTGCACTATTTTATATTTTATTTATTTTTTTATTCAGCGGCGTATAAGTTTGTGTTTGATAGTCTAAACAGAATTTGGTCTTTTAAGTTTTCGGAATACAATGCAAATGACAATAATACAATAAACAAATATTATATATATATATATATATATATATATATATATATATATATATATATAGTAACCCTTTTAATATCACGAGCGCGTTACAGTTTTAGGGTTTAGGCGATATGTTCTCAAATTATTCAATAATTTGGTTGATTCTTTTACCCTGATGCGAGACACCGATCACCGATGCAAGTGCTGCAGTTAATAGAAATGGCAAAATGGTATTCAACCTGAAGATTTTTAATAGAGGATTCTTCATGTAACTTTGTATTTCTTTTGCGTTTCGATCTATTATACCAACATAAAGTTTTCAACCATACAAAAGCTACGTCAAAGAATATATAATAAAAAAACAAGCTAACAGGTCTTTCTGTATTTATTAAGCACTTTCTTCTCTTTACAACTTGCAATGAAATCGTAACCACTAAATATATCCGCCGAAATTTTCCCTTTCATTTTATTCGTCATGGCCGATAAAATGCCTTTCCTCCTCACACAGGGCATAGCAGTTTGACACTTTTATTACAACTGTCCCGATTAAAAGCCTTACGACAGTTGGCGGTAGATAGGAAAATGCACTTTCCGGTGATATTTATAGGAGTCAGAATGGTAAAGCTAGAGTTGATTGAAAGTGGGGGGTTGTAATGAGACGGTCAGTCTTTATTGATTCACGTGGTTCCATTAGACGGATAGTGATGTTGGGTGTTGTCCCGTTTTGTAGAATTTCATATATTGATTATCATCCTGCATCAGCTTTTGGTTTATTATCGATTGTTTTGTTTTTCTAAATTGCCGTAGACGGTGACGCGTTTGATAATGTTGTGTTATCTTATACGCCGAAGTTTATTGGTTTGATCTCTACACAGAACACATTTGCATTCAGCTAGCAATTTCGGAGTTAGATCAATTTATGAGATGTGTTGTGAGTTTATTTTTAATATTTATTATTATAAAATAACATAAAAAATATCATATAATTATATAATAAGAAGGCTACTAAAAATAAGTGAAATATTCATTAATTATGTATTTAGAGTAATTAATAAGGGTTTACACAAAAATGTTTGCTTTCCGCTTGAAATCTTGAACTTCCTTTTCCAGCGAAAAACATTACAGTAGAAAAAATCATAATAATTTAACACATCTCATATACTGATACATGATTCTAAGAAAAATTGCTTAAAGCATTTGTGCCACAGACACCAGACAAAAAAGAAACACAAGTATGATATTAAAGTACATATTTAACACCCAGACATGAATAAACACAAATATTAATCATTAAAATATTTGTCCTGGGTGGGCATCGAGCTCACGATCCTTGGATCACAAGATAGAAACAAAACCTAATGTATCACCGGGCTCGCCAGTCATACCATTGAAGTTTTGCGAATAGTTTAGCTTATATCGATTGTATTACGCTGCCTTCGACCACAGTTCCCATCACTAAAGTAAATGGCTACTCGCAGATCCAGCTCGTGTCGGCCTTTTTGTCGATTGTAATCTTACTATACTGTCTTCGCCGAATCATGGCATGTAATAATGGTTTGAGGTCTTCGCAATGGGAAAAACGTGTGTAAAGGAAAAATGTTAAAGAGCTTATTAAGCTTTTGCGAGTTTGTATGGTAGGATTAGTTCCTTGTTAAAAGAGTGAGTGTAATAGTATGAGACACTGTAAAAACTAGTATTCACACAGCATCTCATATATTGACCTTACTCCGTAGTAAGTCGCTTTAAGACCTTGTGTTACAGGTATTAAATAACAGAGGAATCACGAATATAATACGTAAATACATAATTTTAACACCCAGACACAGGATAAAATATTTGTCCTGGGTGGGAGCGATCCCTGGCGCATAAGATAGGATCACGACCATCTGCACCATCGAGCCCGTCTAGCTAGTATTTCTGTTTTAGCTGTATGAGTGCTTTTAATAATTCCGATTTCTATTCAGAAATCAAATGCTTCGTATTTTTTCTGAATAAGATATACAAATCTACTGCATGGATAGGAACGTGAACATACGAAATTGAAAACTCCAAAATAAATAAAAACATGTGAAGGAAGTAATAGTAACTTTCAACTTCTGCCCCAAAATCTTTTGTCAATCTTGAGAACGGTTGCTGCAAGATAATCGAAATGTCGAACTTAATATGGTAAAAAGTTAAATAAACAACTTTCGAAGCCGTTAAAGAACATTTTACATTTGTGATCAAAATGTATGAATGTGGTTTGTTGCCATTTGGATTAGTCAAATACAAAACAGGCTTTCAATTCGTAATATTGAATCTGACGTTTACACTTGATCGTATTAATCCTTTACGAATATATTTTGTTACAAAACTATTTTGGAATACACTAATGTACCTTTCAACTCTGTAATGTATTTATTTATTTAACTACATTTTACTACATTTAATTGTGTCAAATTTCATACTTTTGAACAGGATTAATTTTAAATCTAGATATCATCGCTTAAAACGCTTATAGTTACATGCATCAAAAAAATAGATGAATCGAAAATATGAACCATCCTAAATAGTTACAAACTCTTTACTATTACAAACTACCTCGGAACACATCAATGCGAACACTGCTATTTGGCGATAGAAATAGGTGAGAGTAAGGTACCAATGCAGACAATCTTTGCACGAGGCCTAAATCACCCGAGACGTATGGTATCAAATATAATTAACTCACTAATAATTCGGCTTAATTAGCCATTCATTAAATCCGCCTAATCCAATTCCCCGGCCCTAAAGAAAATGCGGGCTCTGTATTATCCAACCTTTGTCGATTGCAATCTCCCTGTATCAACTTGACCGGGGCCATTTTATTGCTCGCACCGTTTATTTTTACAGACATTCATTTCCTTGCACATAATTTGTTATCGTCACCAACTTTATTCGGGGTCGATCTGGTACATTATTGCTAGAACCTCACTGTATCAGGGAAAAGGGATTTCTTTTTTTTCGTAATAAAGTCGAATTCACCTTGGGGGATTTGGCAAAAAGCCTAAAGTCTGATGCCTGCGTTACGTAAGAAACAAATAGGTTTGCTGACTTGGTATTTAGACAGATGCTGATAAGCAGAAATTGGTGTGGTCCCACCACCTTATTACTGAAGTACATGTTGGTGATTTTTTTTTTAGACCAGGTTGACAAACAAGCGTCCAGTCCAAATGATAGTAAGAATCACTGCAACCTATAGAAGCTCGTAACATAACTAACGCGTTACCAACCTTGTGACTTGAAGATATGATCTCACATTACCTAGTAGTTTACTACATTGCAACACTATTTCAACAAGAATTCAGCTACGTGAATACTGCTAATTATACCGTCAAAATAGAATAGTACCTCCCTCTGCACCAGGTGTCGAAAGAAGCGACTAAGGTACCAGAACCGGTAGAAGGTGGGGATGCGCCCCAGCATTCCTATCGTGAAAGCTGCCCTCTGAAATTACCAACAAGCTTGCCCAGCGCGGCAATAATGTGCAAATTCCCTCTTTCTTGGGGAGGCTTATGTCCAGCAGTGGACTTCCAAAAGGTTGTAATTGTGTCCACTGCTAATTGGCGGTAGAAATAGATGAAAGTGACAAATGCAGACAACCTTTGTATGAGACCAAACTTTAATAAACATGAAGTTTTACAATATGGCCGCGTCTTTTGCGATGGGTGAAAATGAAGGCGTATTTTATTAAAAATTAGTCCTTTGGTTTAATCCTCGTACTTCCCGTTTTGGTAAGAATATGGGGATACAATATAACTTACAGATGCAGGCTTCTCTTAAAAAGGAAGATTTTGTCCATAATTGCCAATTGGCTATTGCAGAGCGTAGCTTCGTGATGGGAATGGTGCTGCTCATTTTCGCCTTGTTGCATTTGAACCACGATGTTTCGAGTGGATATACCGCCATCTGCCGGTTGCAGTACCTAAGTCACCTTTTTCGAAATTTGGTATTATGGGATATTCTACCGCCAGTACCCAACAGGCACTTATGTTACTTACTACTAATTCTGAAGCTTACATAATTAGTGAAAGTTTTTTTTTTAATCAGTCCAGTTGCAGCAGTTTATTCGCAACAAACGCACAAAAATATATTTACCATTTACAACTTTTAACTAAGTTTTAAATTTACTGTTGTTTGTCGGTAGAAGTAAGTGACAGTGAGGTAGCAAAGCAGACGACGATTGTTTAAAGTTAACTTTAGGAAATATATATATTTATGTATTTGAACCCGGTAATTTATCTGTGTATGTATACATAAAAGGAGTGCCTTAACTATAGGGTGTAGAAACTTAAAATATTGCAAAGTTATTTTTATTACGTAGGGGAGGACCTAAAAAATTTTTCCTATAAGGGGGTAAAACAGGGGTGCAAAACTATAACGAAACTGCTGTTTTTGAAGTTATTCGAATGAAATACAATAAAAAGGTTCTTATTGAAAGTCATGAAACACGTGTAAAATATTCTTTCAAAGATTATCCCTTAGGGGGCTGGGAGGAAAGTTAGTATAAAAGTTTTACAACTTAACGCGGATGAAACCACGGGGCGTTGTTAGTTTACAATATTTGTGTTTGACCTTGCGTTCGAATAAACCCAAATCAGAAACTCCATCTTTAATTAAAGCCTTAGCCTGTGTATCAAATTATCGAAACTTAATCCAGGATTTCTGGAGACGGGAATCCCAGTTATTTATTCCCGCAATTAAGGGGGCCAACTTTCAAGGCATTCCTCGGACAACAATTACCCGGGTTTACGGGCGGGACTCATAACCGTGTCCCAGGAAATCCCGTTAAATAGGTATAATGTGCAGTACCGGGATTAAGCCGGATCATATTATCCTTAATTGTACGCTTAAGTGCAATTTTATGAGTGGGATTAAATGGTGTGCAAATGTTTTTTGGTATGTTCCTTTTATTTCACATTACCTGGTTTTTTAAAAATTTATACTCGTTACAGTTATTATTAATTATTTTTATATTCTATTTTAGTGTGACATTTTTAAAATTTGTTTGCTTATATTATTTTATAAAATCTTTAAATAGTCAAAAACTCATATAAATAATACAACTTAATAAATAAAAGTACAATTCAAATATTATTAAGTTATTTCATTTTGCAATATGTTTATATTTTTCTACAAAAAGAACATGCATTCCAACAAAGATATATGTCCGAAACAAAGATCCCAAGAATGATTGCAGCATTTCCACGCTGCACGCTTCTTTTTTTTCATTATTCAAGTTACTTTTTCTGGGGTTAAAACACCTTGAGCTTAAAAAAATAATATTATTATGGCGAAATCAACAAACAAGCATTCGGTTTTCGTAATGAAGTTTCGCGTAGCACATAGATATTTGTATCATCACAAGGATATCATAACCAGCATTGTCAACCTTTTGATTAGAAGATTGTTATGTCAAATTACATAGTAATTTTTGTATGAGGTCTAGTATACATTACATGTAATGGGTTGAAATTTATATTGTATGACTAAAATAGGGTTAGTATTCTTGCAGGAAAACGGTAACAAGAATATTATTGGTGTAAAAAATAGTGTAGAGTATTTAAGAAAAAATAATTGCTTTAATTTTAAAAACAGCTGAAAAAATATACCAATAAAATGCAATAATAATGATAAACGATGCAGAATTCTAACAAAAGCCGACATTCATAACATAATCATTCCCACATTCCTTTTTCACCTGCGGGAGTACCCTTGCGAGAGGGATGTCCTCGCTAAGGGACTTTGGGAGTAGATTGTGTAAACTCACATCGAAACATTGGAAAACGAAATGGGAGAGGAAAATAGATTGTCGTCCCCAGCTTCCTTCGTTGTTCTAGTATATTCGATTCTGAATTACTTACGTGTTTTCTTTATCGACTACGGCAAGGAGCGTGCATTGTTAGTATTAATCAAATATTGTTAAAATAAGAGTATATTCTAAAACTAGTATCGATAAATAGCGTTCATCATCATTAAAGTTGATAATGATGAACGCCTTTCTTCTGGCCATTGTTCACAAAGGCCAAAAGAAAGGGGGAAATTGCCCATAACTGCCACGCTGGGCAATCCCAGAGAGTAGCTCGCGACGGAAATGCTGCTGCCCATCCCCGCCCTTTGGCATTTGAGCTACACTGCTTGCGGGGTGTATACTATCATCTATTAGTTCCGGTGCCTGAGTCACCTCTTACGACACCTGGTACAGAGGGTGGTACTGCTATAATACTCTGTCAGTACCTCATAACACTATTTTTGGCGCATTTCTAATATGAGTCAGAATATATAAAGATATCTACCACTTATACCTTGTATGTCATCTTCTTATGTATTATTATTAAAGCAGCTACGTGAATGTTGGTATGATAAAACGTATTCCTATTCTTAGGCAAGCTTTCGATTTGAATGAAATTCGGTACAAAAATAGTGCAAACTGACAAAGAACACAGACAAATTTCAATGCCAAAAAGGGGTGTAAGAGGTCAAAAGGGAGTGAGAATTCGTATGAAAGTTTCATCATTTTTTGTGTTAAAAGGTTGAAACTTATTTTAAGATATTGAGTCAATATAAATAAATACGACATTCAAAATTTATAAAAGTTTTACCCTTAACATTCAAGGGGGTAAAATAAAAATAGGTAACAGTGGATGAAACTTTTTATCAAAATACGGCGATAAGAGTCAACATTTTTGAGCTAACACTTTCATAACAATTCAATGTGAAAATAAAGTCAACACTCAGTCAGTCAAACTCATGTATTAAGAAAGACAAGAAAAACAATGAGCGATGTACAGCCACTTGCGTGGGGAGAGGGGTACTATATTTCACCTGGACGATGACACGGGCTTAACTAGTATCTGTATTTGTTTCTTTTTAAATGATTGTCATAGGTGAGTATGAAACCCATGATTTTTTCCGCACAAGATAAGATTGCTTCCCGAATTATGAAACAAAATCTGTCAAATATTGAATAAACCTAGTTTGAAAGTCTTTATAATATATCAAGTTAGTTAAAGTAACAACATAATTTATACAATGGCATAATTGCATTCAAATGTTACATCAAAACGCCTTTTAAAAGTTCCCTCTCATTCCGATTCCAATAGCTCGTTAGAGATAAAAAGAAAATAGATAGAGATATCAAAGTGCCCATACTACATTTCCTGTAAAAATAAAAAGTACACTTCATTTGAAGGCCTTTAGACTTCACTTGTAAAAGTGGATCGCTGTCCGTTTTAACGAGTTACCCAAGGGAGAAGTTATTTCGTACTATGCACCTAATGTGGGAATCGTCAGTAATTATTTTTTAGAAAATGAAACTGAGAAACGTTTTGACTACTTTACTTGAGGAAGTAGTTAGTTTTACTGCCAAACAGCAGTATTCACATTGCTGATTTTGGATTTAAAGCGTGAGATGCAGTGAATTTACTGGGTAATGTGACATAATATCTTCAAGTCACAGGCTTGCCGCTAGTGATATCCATGTGATAATACGAGCGTCTATAGGCTGCAGTGTCGCTTATTGTAATGCAAACTTAATCGTATACTTGTTTGTTAACCTAGTCGAATGTTCATTCATCTTTGGATATACCCCACAACTTAAAATAATGCGGGGGTAGGCAGTCGCGAAGCTACCCACCAAAGATGCCGCTATGTCTGCTTAACGAGGTAATATTAGCCCAACTTGAGAGGCATTTCAACCAATAAGCTATAGTAAATATTCCAGGGTTTGTTGCTTCTATTTGTCTGGAATTCATTATGTGACTAGTTTGTATAATACTTTAAGAGAAAGAGCCTGTATTATACCTGAATACATTAAACCAATAGACATTTAATGTCTGGTATGATGATGATGATAATGATTAAAAAAAAATCATTATTTAAAAATATCATTTAGAATGAATAAATCAAGGAACGTTTTCGAATGATCAACTCATAAGCACCCAGTAACGAATGTAAATCGAGCCACCAACTCAGTATTCCGCGAAGTCAGTTTCAAACTGCAATACACCAATAAACTCTGGGATTACCACTTATTAAATAATAAACAATGTTTCGTGTATTTGGGTTCGTGTTTGTTTATTGGTGTGTGACCAAGCTGGGCGCGAGTTGGAATTTCCAGTTTGCTCCGTCGGCGTGGAGATAATTTGTTACACGATTATGTTAGAAATGTTAGCGCGAATGACAGCGTTATATTTCTTTCGTCTTTTTTTACTCTCTTAGATTTTCACTTAATCGCTGAATTTATTTTAGCTATTGTAAAAACTATTTTTTCGATAAGCAGCCTATATAGTCTTTTGACTTGAAAATATTATGTAAATCGAAGGTCATCCACTGCTAGACAAACCTCCCCGAGTGATCTACTATAGGACCGGTTGTATGGGGATTGTGTCCAGCACGATTCTTAGGTTTTATTCAGATCGTCTCTCCACCTTGTCATCCAACGTCTAACTGGGCGTCCAACGCCGCGCTTGCATGATGATGATGATACATTACAAAGGTTTTACATATCAAGTTTATTTAATAAATGAAACCTAAAATAAAAAAGAAGAAAAAAAACATAAAATAATATTAATAAATACATAAGTTTAAACATCGGTCAGTACGATTTTAGTTTAATATAAAAGATACATATTAAATTCAAACAGCGTAAATTTCCAGTATTTTTATATATTTCTTTTTAAGTTTGTCAGTTTTCAATATAAGCTATAACAAAAATCATCTATACTAATATTATAAAGCGGAAGAATTGTTTGTTTGTTTGTTTAAACGCGCTAATCTCAGAATCTACTGGTCCAATTTGAATAATTCTTTTTTTGTTCGATAGTCCATTTATAGAGGAAGGCTTTAGGTAATGTAACATTACGCTGAGACCAATAAGAGCAAAGCGTCAGTGAGAAATGTTGCAAAAACGGGGAAAAGGCTACTATACCCCCAACGTCACTATTCTACGCGGACGAAGTCGCGGGTACTACTAGTTCCTTATAAAGTTGAATAAACGAATGCAAATTTATTGGAGCCCCCAACGATGTTTAGACTTGATACGGTTTAAGAAAAATGTTTATTTAGTGCATGCCAGAGGTAAATAAACCTCGCAAATTCTGTTTGCAGCTTGTCCAAACATTGCTATAAATAAGTCACTATACATTTGCTCTGACCTTGTTTCTTATAAAGTAATTCGTCATTTATTTTATTTTCTATTAACGTTAACTTAAACGAATTTCACAAGGATGATAGTGAAACCACAATTATAGTTTATAATTATCACCTCTTGATTTATACAACTAACTATTAATAAATTAAACTAAAAGAAAATTATATAACATTTTATGAACAGAACATATTTTTCTTAGACAATGACAGCTTGATTGACATGACACGCTAACGGTGCACCATAATGTTTGGTACATAATACATGGAATAATAAATGCACGTACATAAAGTATCCCAATAAATTGTGTTACTCTTTTACTTCTTTCAACTGGCTGTTTTTAGAGGTGTGTTGCTACGAACACTGACATATGGTAGTGAATATTAGATATGGCAGAAGAACCATGCGAATAGAATAAATGCTGTCGAAATGAGAGCACTTCGAAGTCTTTATGGTGTGAGTTTGAGAGAGATATCTATAGTGTTACAATAATGTCAAAGTATTCATATTATTAAACAGAAGAATAAGAAAAAAGACACCGAATAAAGGAATTGTAATAAAAAGCTTTTCACTTATAAACTAAGAAAAATTTACCAAAAAAATATTGTTAAGCGGATATTATATAACTTTTTATAAACGTCACAATCATAACATTTAATATTTTATAAATTATTTTTATTTAAATATAAATTATATTATTTAACTTATAAACGTTTATCCAGTTCTTAATCTTTCATTTATTTTTCAAGAAAATTCTAATAAAAAGGTTCACATCTCAAATTAACAACGTAAAAGTAGTTTGCGAATCAAAAATGCGATAAAAACATCAGACTATGAGGTACAACGTGACCTCCTGGAGCGGAGTATCGACGTAGCATACTAATTCCTGTAGAACATTTTGAAAAGGCTTAAAAATTTAAAAAGCTATAATACTTTTGTAATCCTTAATAATATTTTAAATCCGAAAGTAACTTTGTCTCTCTGTATGTTACGCCATCACGCCTATACTACCAAACCGATTTAAATGAAATTTGGTGAACAGATAGTCTAAGGACTTAGAAAGGACAGAGGCTAATTTTTTATTTGACTTAAGAGTTGTATGAGGTCCCACAATAAATTGATGCGTTCGCTACTTATTGATCAATCTTCTGCAATCTTGAAATTGATTGCTTGCGTTATAACCAGATCATCGAAAAAACATGTGAAGATACAATTTAAACAGCCCTTTAAAGTATATGATTATGTTAAGTCCATTAAAAGAAATTGTATTTAAAATACAAAATCAGATCACTAGTTTTATAAAGACAGGCTTGATGGCACAGATGGTAGTTTTTCTATCTTGTTTTTCTATCTTCTAAAAGTCGCAGGGCAGAGCAAACATATATATGATGATATTTGAATCCGTTCTAAGTCTAGATATTAATAATATGTTTTAAGAAGAATATTTGTGATTTATCTGTTGTCTAAGCGTCCTTAATACAAGTGCTTAAAGCGACTTATCATAGAGTTAGGTCCATTGACCTATGAGATGTGGTGGGAATATTGTGGGAATATATATTAATAAAAATCTTCAAAAAATATATAATAAACTCATTTGCGGTAGATTTACCTCCATCTGGCGGATCCAGTACCTCAGTCACGTTTTACGACACGTGGTTCCGTATGCAGTATATTTTTACTTTACTGGAGCTCCATAGCTTAACATTTATGAATTACCTTTAGAATTCTAAAAGACACGATAAAAAAGGCTCTTAGGTCTAACAAAGAGCACTAATCTCCGTGCGACCGCCCCGGATTAAGCCTGCGCCAAAATATCAAAGCGGAAAGCATTTCTGTGTGGCCCCATAGGTACTCTCTAGATTCGGACGAAAATATTGATTAAAGTTAACATAAAAATTACTTTTATTTTGATTCAAAAAGCTGTGAGATATTGGTAGAGTTGAATACTACATCCTGTTCTAAGTATGAGGCTTGAGGTACCATAACTGATAGATGGCGGTAAATCCCTTTTACTAGATAAGGTTTATGTCCTATAGTGAGTGGTATTTACTGCTTTGATGATGACACAAAAAAATAATTATATTTGATTTGAGTATTTACAAGAATCTATACTAGTCATTTCACGCAGATGCTCATGTGTATCCTGTCAGTTTTAACGTATCAGTATTAATAATATATAAATACGTCATCATCATGATCATATCAGTCATTGGAAGTCCAGTGTTAAACATAGGCCTCTCCAAGAAAGGAGGTTTTGTGCTCATAATTGCCGCGCTGGACAAGCGTGTTGGCAATGGCAGAGCGCAGCATTCGCGACGGGGATGCTGCTACCCATTCCCACCCTGTACATTTGAGCCACACTGTTTCGGATGGATATACCGCCATATGTTGGTTCCGATACTTCAGTCGCCTTTTACGACACCTGGTAAAATTATCAGCTAAAAAACATTTATATTTTTTTAATATATTACTATTAATAGATTACAGCCTTTAATATTTGTTTTATTAAAATATAATGTGGTACTTATTATCTTATTATTATTAGTTCAAACGTAAATTTGACTTTTTTATTGAAGACTATTGTGGTAGATTGTCCTCTTACAGTCATGCTAAAATATACGTCAAATTTAACAGCACGTTAAAGAAACCTAATTTCCCAAAAACATTAAATCATCAAATGCTACAATATCAAAGAAATGAACTAAAATATATGTTTTTCTTAACATATTTTGTATCAAGTTGTCCATATGTACTGGCACTTGAACAAATATGAAAGAGAAAAATGTTTCACTGAAGCTGGCGAATGCAGACCAGTCTAAATTTACTCCATTAGAGTGTCTGGCAGCGTAGAAATATGTCTGAGTTGACAGTGGACGAGTCAGGTTTTAATTGAGTCCTGTACGTGTTACATGTATTTGGAAATTCCCAGAACATTCTGTAATCCTTTTACTTTAAACAGGATAGTTAAACATTAGTCATTCAAGTCGGGTTCACATTCGTAAGTTATCTTGTTTGATGAAGAAGTTAGGCTTTAGATGGTGTTAAGTGATTTCAACAGTCTTACCTTTGGATCTTAAATGGAGATTACATTTTAACATGGTTGTATTTATACTAGACTGAATGTCTTGCGGTGTTTGTTAGTTTGAAGATCAAAGTGAATATTTAGTAATTCAATTAGAATTTCTAGTAAATATTATATATTTATTTTAAAATTCAGTATATTTTAAGCCTGAAACGTATAAAATAAGTAAGTATTTCTTTTTTATACATTACTTCAAACTACCCACAACATTGAAGAGATACACTGAGAACAAAATAGAAAACTAGGAAAATGTACGTATTTACTTTGGTCTCTGTATTAGCCCGGTAAGGAAAAGATGTAGCCTCAAATCCCTGGAGTCTGGTACGTGTTGATTTTTTCTTGTAAAAAAATAATTTTCTAAACTGAGCATTTTATCTTATTAAAATCTAAATGTATTTTATATCGTAATTTAGCTTCATAGGGATGATTTTTTAAAAATATTTGTGTATTTGAATATTTTGTTTTAATATCTTTATGGGCTTAAAGTTATGCCTAAATAATTGATATACGCCATCGTGGACTTTTAAGTTGTAATTATATTGATATATTTCGTCGCATTCAATCAGCGTTTACTATGGATGTAATGTGTCTAAAAATAGTATACTTTATTTACGACATCACATTCGAAAACTCATAATTTATTAATATTTTTCTACGATATAGTGCATGTAAACCTTCCTCTTGTATCACTCTATTGTAATGTTTTAAAAATCTCAGTATATAAAGGGACAGACAGACAGTGAGAAGCTACTTTGTTCTATACTATATAGTAAAGTTACAACAGTTATATTACTAGAATTGGTTAATTCGACCAATATTTAAAAGTTTAATTCAAAATAAAACATTATTAGTTCTTTTTTTAAGTCGGAAATCGCTTTAAACTTTTAACGCATGAATTAAGAGCAAAAGAGGTTATATAAAAATTCAGACAAAAGCTTGGAAGCCAAGAAATCCACTGTATTATTACGTAATTAAAGCGGAACGAGGTAAAAAAGCGTGCTAGTGAAAAACAACAAATCCCTCAGCAAAGGGAAACGTAAACAACCAGGTAGCAATGTGCAAATTGCTAAGTCTAAAAAAGAATTTCAGTGAAAAAGTTTAGCAAGTGCCCACTGGAACGTTGCAGTATAATAAACATTTGAAAATACGAGGCGGGCCGATCAGATCCAGTGTGTGGATTATATTTTACTCACGAAGAGTTTTGTATCTGCTGATATATAAAATGTAGTTTCCCTTAGACTTTATGGTACTACTCATTTAAGGGTGGTTAGGGCATTCCATATAGTCCTCCTTTTAAAGGTCATTGGTTCGAACTCCACCTAGCACAAAAACTTATATGATAAATATTTGTGTTGGTATTATGTCTAATGTATAAAATTTGTACTTGTATTATTTTGTATATAAATTTTGGAGCTAGGACCGTGTAGGAAATGCATGAACTTGTGGACCCTACCCATGTCATATATAATACTATATGAATCCTGCATACCACCAATTTAGGCTACAACTATTCCTGTCATAGTCTTTATCAGATTACTAATAAGTTCTAATTGAATGAGGAACAAATGAAACAAATTACACAGACAATATTTATTACAAATTAATTGGAGATTAATATTCTAGGGTTATTTATTCGAATATTTTTGCTATAGGTTTGCTATAGGTGAATTTGGCTACCATTTGCCTTTGGAAATAAAACTACTCTGTTAACGGCCTAGAAACGCGGCATGTTTGACTTTTTACATTTTTCTTCGACATTTAAGTTACTAGTACATATGTTGCGGCAACCGTTTTCAAGATTGACGAAAGAGGTTGCAGCTTAGTTTAATAGTTAGAATTACTACTTTCACGAATTTTTATTAGGATGTAGGTACTGTCAGGTTTCTTGTTATCTGGCAGTACTGCGATATTGGCCTTTGGTTATTGACCAAACTGATGACATTATCTCAGGCAGGTGGTATATTTTAACCATCTATTGAATTTGGGGTGTTTTTCAATTGTAAGAAAATATTTTTTCCGGTTACGAATATTGATAGGATCTATGTATTTATTATAGAGTAACAAACGAATAATAAAGAACATCATATAAATCCTAGTTGAAACATCAAATAGTTTCTTACTCGAGCAAAGTGAAATAAAAAACATTTTTGAGTGGTAAATACGCGCATAGAACCGATCGTCATATTTTAAAATAGTTATCCATTTTAGTCCATTTTTCCATCAGTTAAAGCTAGTATTATCGAAATTTAACCCCCCACCCTACCCCCTTAACGCGTGGCACCAAAATACCGACAAAATACTCCGCATAACATGAACTCTTTGACAACATACTAAACATTCCTTTTTTGTATCATCAATATAGAAAAATAGATCCCACGGATTTTTGCTCGTGCTTTATTTTAAAAGCATCAATAAAAACTATCATGTTTTGATCATCTAAGCCTTAAAGCCAACTAGAAATCAATAATTATACTAACAAAACCAGTAAATGGCGGTGTATTCACATGAAGAGCAAAGGTTAAACGAAACTAGCACAGACGGGTAGCGATATGCTGCTGCATCTACGCCCGCCAACAGGGCAATATTAGTAAAAGTCGTAATTGTAAGCGTCATCGCAGCCTATAGACGCTCGTAATATCACTTGCGCGTTGCCAACCTTGTGATTTGAAGATATTATGTCACAAAATAGTCAAGCGGTATAAAGCAATACGAACAATGCTAGAAATAAGTTTAAGTGAGATACCGATGCAGACAACCTGACATGAGGCCTACTTTTTGTAAATATAATATATCCTTTGTTATTCGGTGAATAATGTTGATTTTTAATGTTAAAAGAATTTTGGAAATAGGTCTACTCGACCTATTTCCATAATTGTTTTTAATTCAAATTACAATATCTAAAGTTTTCAAAATGTATGTACTATAGTCTCTGAAATGTACATGTGTTTGCTTACAGTGACAACTGTCAAATTAACGTGTTTTTTTAATGGTTATTTATTTATAAAAGTTAGGTTGATTTATATAATATGCCTACATATATAAATAAATGTATTATGTATTTATGTATGTATATACATAAATTTATTATATAATTTATAAAATAAATTTATATATGACGCCAAATACCATAATACTAATACTAGTATAACTAAGACTAACAGCACCCTTCAGTTTCACCACCTTTTAACACCATTATGGGAGACGATTTAAAAAAAAAAATTTTCACTTCTTCCATGACTTTCAATAAAAAACCTTCATGATGAAATTCATTTGAATAACTTCAGAATCGGTGAAGTTTTATACTAACTTTGGACCCTCATTTTACTAAATATCCTTTCTTATTGCTCCCTTGCGTTAAAAAGGAACTCTCTTAGTTTAGGTCCTGCGCTGATATGCCAGTCAGTCAGTCAGATTATATGTATTTAGTTTTGTATAATATTGTCTCGTAATTTTATTTAGAAGTATTAAAGTATAAGTTTGGGTTAGTAGAATAATCCAAACGGTCAGCCTTCTAACATTAAAACGGAACTAAAACTAATTTCACCGCGTCCAAAGTTTGCAGCGATTTATTTACTAGCTTACGCCCGCAACTTCGATTACATCGATGTTGTTTCCCATTAAAGGCTTTAACCTAAACATGGGAAAAGTCTGCCAGAACAACAGGCTAAACCTAGGGTTTATCGGTTCGATTTTATAAACTTTGTCTTAGAAGCTGGGTCCGATGGCGCAGATGGTAGTGATCCTTCCTTGTGTGCCAAAGGTGGTAGGTTTGATTTCCACCCAAGACAAATATTTATATGATGATATTTGGCGTTATTTCAGAGCTTGTTAAATATAAGCATTTAAATTCTATATTTGTTCTGTTTCCTGATGTCTGTTGCTTTAAACGACTTATTAAGGAGTCAGGTCAATGTATGGGATATTATTTAATTTATTATTTAAATATAGTGACGGCGTGGAAATAATTATAATTTTTACTGATTTCTGAGCATCATTCGAGGCGAGAAAAACCGCACCTTTGCAACGCAAAAACATTTTAAAATATAAGTATAGACGACGGTGGCAGTGATTGTGTGATCTATCCCCACCCAGCACAAATATTTATATGATGAATATTTGTTCCGTGTCTGGGTGTTAAATATGTAATTAAGTATTATACTCATGATAATTTAGTTGTGTGTTGTCCGTAACATTAGTTTTGAGCGGCTAATCTCGGAATCCTAATTAATTTATCAAAATAAATAATACGATCACACCAGAACAATATGAACCTAACATTTATATACCAGTAAAAGCAAATAAAAGGTTTTTAACCCGTACGAGATTAAGGGAGAGCGGAGTTTTTGCTCGTCTCGTGTTTAGACGGGCGGAGCGGGATGCAATAAATTCACTACACTTCTGATTAATTAAAGCATGATAATAAAATAACTCAGACTTGGGTGTCTGGTTGTTTGTGAAGGGTTTACTCTGCTATTAGCAAACGCGCCTAGGAGCAATTTTTCAGTCTCGGATGAGCGTCCTTTAGTAATAATAATTGTGTGTATTTATTTTACATCACAAAATTACATTACAAGCAAAACAAAATCATACATTCTTTTTAAACTTAATTGCACATTTTAGGACAAAATGTACAAATGGCGGACTTAATACCAGCTGGTTGTATGTAGCTCGCAGTCAACTAATAAACGAAATAGAAAATAAATAATATGGCGGTGTAGAAAAGAATAGAATATAATATAGATAAATAATACATTTACACTCTCAATAATACATACAATGTATACATAAGATAGATATAAATAAATAATAAAATACATTAGGAATAGGGTCATATCGATTAAGGAACAGCATCTACCAGGAGAGATCGAAGAAAACATTTAAGAAATAGTTTGCTGGGGGATTGTTTAATAATCCACAGAAGCGCATTTCAGAGTCGTATATGTATGTAATCTGTGTAGGAACTGAATCAGGTAAAAGAAACATTTTTAGTTTATTTAGGACTAAACTTAGTATAAAATACCTGACACTGGTATTTTTATTCAGGTTGATCAGGTCCCTTATGATGAAGAAAATAGTAATTAGCAGGTTTATTATTTAAATAAGATCGATGATTAAAGAGATCGATGTGGTGTGATGAAATGTTAAGGTGGTTTGGACATGTAGAACAGATTCATGGAGTTAGATTTATTGCACCAATATATAGAATGGAAAGGAAAGAAAGAGTTGGTATAGGATGACCGAGGAGAATATATCTTAAACCAGGTAAAAAACGAAATATAAGAAGGGCCAGGTCAGAATAACTAAGAGTATACGCGCGTGTATAAAAGGATTAATGCGATTATGTCTATGTCATCCAGTCTCTGCGTGATGTATGTATGTAATTATATTACAAAATCTGAATGTGACTATTATTAACTGAAAGTTATATCAGTTATATCAGTGGTAAATTATTGTTTTAACTGAGTATTTCTAGTTTTAACAAAGACACTAAGTAAAAACTAGTTTTAACTAGGAAAAACGAGTCCCAATGAAAAGTAAGTTTTAATTGTGACATAAAATTCGCATCCTGTCGTAAAAAATACTTCAAATATTTAATAACTTGAATTTATTTAAAAAAAGACATAAAAAATGTGTCCCGGCAACGGAATATACAGAATTGTATTTAAAAAGATGGAAGGATATAAATAAAACCAACAACCATGCGGATGTATGCACTTATAAGTTTAAAAAATATATTTCTATTTAACATATCGAAATATGAATTCTTAACTGAAACCTTTTTGCAATTATACCCTTTATAAGTACTTCTATCAATTTGGCTAAATAAGCAAATCATACTGCGAGATCATCTTTTTTGTAAAATAATTTAAAAGGGATATTCCTTACGAAGGTTTTCTTTGTGGATGACTAATTAAGAATGAGGTGATAATGCAATTTCTCTCGCTCGTAAGCTTTTTCAGCCACGACTTAAGCTGGGGTGGTATTAAATGAACCGGATCACTTATAGAATGTTAATAATGAACTAATAACTTTTTCTTAAAATGTAAATTTGTTTGTTACGTTTTAATGGCTATGTGAATCAGTATGTAGCAAACCGGTAGAAATGGCATGTGGTTAGATTGATATAGAAAAGGGACGGAGAATTCGATTTTATGTGAAGTCCAAAAAACCGATTTATAGACTGACAGATTATTATTATTATTACTACTATGACACCACGCATTGTAATAGTTCATATGAGGTAAATTTCATATAAAAGTCATCTACTTTGGTACCTCACTCTCATCTATTTCTACCGCCAAATAGATGTATTTGCATTGTTTCAATTAGTAGGGTGAAAGAGGGAGTAAAATTATTGGGTAATGTGACATATTATTATCAAGTCAAAGGGTTAACACAATAGAGATACCCTTATGATATTACGAGCGTCTATATCTGCAATAATGCTATCTTCTTGGACGTGGACTGAGTGCTTGTTTGTCACCCTATTAAAAGAAAACAATAAACAACACGATGCGTGAACTACGCACATACGCCATGGACCTGTATTAAGCTTACAAAGTTTTCACAACTAACCGTGAAATATTCGAGGCAAACTAACTCTATGGAAGATCATTCTTTTTCACAAACTTAGTGAGATTCAATCTTCTCTAAATTACAAGAATATTTGAGAATGTGTTGAATTGCAGTAATAGAGTTTACCGTCGATGATAATGAAGTTATTATATTAGAAGTATTTTAAGGTAGTAAGATCTATTTCAATTTATCAAGGGGTTAGTGCACACTTAGATTTAACAAGAATTTACTTTAAACGATAATTTACGCTTTATTCATCTTGATACCAGCCATTGAAAGTCCACTAATGTACATAAGCCTTCTCAAGAGAAGGAAAATGTTGTCCATAATTGCTGCGCTGAGCAAGCGTGTTGGCAACCGCAGAGTGCAGCGTTTGTGATAGGGATGCTGCCGCTCATCCCCACTCTATGAATTTAAACTGCACTGATTTGGATGGACCTACCGCCATCTGTCGGTTCTATCTTAGTCACCTCTTATGATATTTGGTAAAAGGGGAGGTACTATTCTAGTCTACAGGCACCTCATGGCTAATTCACGCTATTAAAAACAAAATAAAACGACGAACGTTATAAAAATACTTCTTGATATATGAAATCATAAAGCTTTGATATAATGTGTATCAAATATCTCTTTCATAATCAATTATTAGTCTGTTAAATTTAATAGTCTTATAGATAACAGATGAGAGATATTTAGTATTCATATTGTAGGAACAAAAACTGCGTATAAGCTATCAGGCTGTATATCATCACACTGTGAAAGGAAACATGATAGTAAATTTGTAATTTAAAAAGTTAGCATTGCTCGGAATTCTCGTGGCGCATGTTCTGCTCGGATCGTAGGAGTTTCAAGTGGAATTCTCCAGCCTATGAGTACTGGTCAGACTCAGTACAATGTAACATAATTCAACTGCAAATGTTCCTCGAGCTCTATTTCCAAGTATATTTCCCAAAGTCATATCCACTCCCTAAACCGAGCCTTTGGTTATATATATCAGACGGGATTGAGTACAGTTTATATGTCTGCTGACGTCCAACTGAAACTAATTTCAGGCAACAATGTAAACCTGAAAACGAACTTTTCTATTTCCATCCAAAAGTACGCTAACCGAATTGAAGTTGCAAACAAAAATGGAGTTTAAAACAATCACATAGAACTTCGTTCACCTTAAAGGAGTGTGTGATTTGGGTTTCACAGTTATGCGGCGGAGTAAGATGCAACGCTGCATCTTTTCACCCGTTCACAGGATGGAAACTTTTCTCTATAGTCTTGGAGATTTTAGAGAATTTTTCCTCATTAACGATTCAGAATTCATAAGTTTGAATATTCTCGTTAAAATAAAGTTGTTTCGCAGACGGTTTTATTAGCGGAGAGTAATGTTTGCGGAGCGGGTTTATTGCGATTTTTCTAGTGTAAAGTTTTCTTTTGAGAAATAATGAAGGATATTTTTCAGTTTATTGGAGAATCAAAACTTCTGTTTTCTTTTATCTGTTTGTCTAAATAGTAACAGTAACCACACTCTACATTTACTAATAGAACGGGATGGAAATAAATTTACTGGTATCAAGATACAGATGTTCATACCTATAAGCTACTGTAAACTAGTGTAAATTAATTTTTTTTTTTTATAAAAGGAGAAACTGACTGACTGACTGAAATATCAAGCCAGAGCCTAAATAACAATTCAGTACTGCATCCCCCACTCATAGAGAAAAGTTATAGGCTATATTACATCACGCCACGATTAATAACAGAGGAAATTAAATGAAACTGGATTTATTTTACAACTTAACGCGGATAAAATCGCGGGGCAACGCTAGTAATATTATATACATAATTGCACGCGCACAAAGTTTATGCACCAAATATGGGATATCTACTGCTAAAGAGGTATAATTTAAACAAATACGAATATATATTTTTAAAAGACATAAGTATTTAAATCTGATGTCTGTAACATAAGTGCTTTAGGCGACTTAGCTTCGAGTCTGGTCAATGTATGAGAAGTTGTGTAAATTATTATATGTATTTATTTATTTTACAAGGTTTCATAAAAACAAATGTATTAATAATAATAATATTCTTTATTATACACACCATAAACAACACATTCAAACAACATAGAAAAACACAACAGTACAGTACGATAGGCGGTCTTATCATATAAAGCGATCTCTTCCAGGCATCCTTTCGACAGAAAAGAAATACAACAATAATAAGGCAGTTTTGGAAAATATCCACCAACACACGCACACGTAGATACAATACTTACAGACACACACACACAAACACACAAAAAAATAAAGAGGAGAATATAAAATGAATAATATGAAACAACATATTACTAATTCTTGATAAAGCAAAATTTAAGATCTTCCATGTTAATATATCTGCCAGTATTTTTTATAAGGTACAAATGCAAGCAACGTGATAGTAAACTAATTTCAAATGATATCTTCGTTTAAACTAGCCATTTATTCTTCAACGGTAGCGCACGCAGCGGCTTAGATACCGCCAGCTCGGAAATAAAACCGGCTAACTGCTAATTAGTGGTCGGCGGTGGTCGGAGGTGGTGTGCCACAGACCGAAATAATGCAGTTTATTCATTACAACACATGACTGTTGCAATTTTATATCTTGATGCGGTAGGATTACGGTCGATGTAATTAACTTGATAAATAATGATTGATCTACTTTTCTTAGGACGGTACAGTCATCATATCAGCCATTCAAAGTCAAATAGTGGACATAGGCCTCCACGAAGAAGGGAAATTTGCCCAAGCGTGTTGGTAATCGCAGAGCGCAGTTTTTCCGACTGCCGTCTTGTGCATTTAAGTTACACTGTTTCGTATGGATATACCGCCATCTGTCAGTGCTGGTACTACAGTTGCCTCTTACGAGACCTGATTCAAAGGAAGATACATTTCTACCTCACCTGCATCATTCGCATAAATTATAATTCAAAGTACTACTTATTATACAAAGTGACAGATCGATCTATTAAATTTGTAAAAATTTCGATTTCTCTATTTTGTGAGAACGACTGATATCTAAACACGAGTTTTGTATAAAAATATATAATACTAGTCTCTTTGACTTTGTCTGACTTTATCACATCCACAACAAACTCTTATTATTACCAGAAGCAGTTTAAAATTTAATGCAGCTTTCTGGCAGCAAAACATGCAAAAAGTCGTGCCAAATTCATAAGTAAGAAAAAGTAAAAATTAAGATCTAACTCACGGGAATATATTTACGAAATAATTGTGTCACTGCAGGCTATTAAAATGGGCTGTTGAAAAAAGAAAGGGGATGTATTGTACTTTCAGTTTGGTTTTTCTTACTTTTAATGTTTACACATGTAAGTAATGGCTACGGCTATTGTGGCACCATTATAATTCATCATCATACTAGTCATCGGAAGTCCACTGCTGGACATAGGCCTCCCCAAGAAAGAGGGAATTTTTCCCATAATTGGCCAAGCGTGTTGGCGATCGCAGAGCGCAGCTTTCACGACAGGGATGCTGCTGCCTTTCGCAGCCTGTGCATTTGAGGTGCACTGTTCTACATGGATATACCACCGTCTATCGGTTCCGGTACCTTAGTCGCCTCTTACGACACCTGGTACATAAGGAGGTACTATTCTACTCTGCCGGTACCTTCTTACAATTAAATTTAAATATTTAAGGGCTCTTATGTCAGGAAACTGGTGATCTGTCATACAGGATTTTCCTAGTACAAATGCAAATACCGTACATAGTCTATATTGTAATAAGTTTGTAGCTTAGGCATTTTTTTGATTCTAAGCGAGAAAAACAAAGAAATTATCATTATTATCACATTGTATCAATTTTATTTCTGCAAAATTTCATCCATATCTGTTCTATTTTAGCGTGAAAGTAACAATATATCCATTTTCACGTTGATCATATTTTTAAAGATTAAAGACAATAATTTATGGTAAACTAGTTGACCCGATACAAATTTTCCTGTCATAGCCATACTCGTGACTTCAAAAACTTTGACTTTAAATTGACTTGAATAGAGATGAGATTGAAAATAAAAAAAATAATAATTGAATAGAAATGTAAACTATCCTATCTTACAAATCAGATTAGATACAATAAGTAAATATTAATTGAAATCAGATCAATAATTAAAATGTTTATCCTGGACAAACACCGTGATACGGAATGTATAAAGATGGTTTTAGTGATACCCATTTAATTACTTGCGTTCTTTTTTTTGAGAAATTCAATAAATTCTGCGTTTTTATATTATTACAAGATAACAAAAAGCATTAAAAAATTTGAGTAACAATTTCAATAATAATGTTAAACTAATAACAAAAAAATATTTTGAACATGTACTTACAATATCCCATCTAAATGTTCGGACATTGCCTACAATAATGCAGAAATGTAAGTAGCTAAAATGTTCATCAAAGAGCATTCGAAATATTCCGAAGATCTACTGCAACGCAATGTATGGTTAGTTATTACACTGTGGCGCCGGCCGGTAGCCCGGCATCGATGCAAATTCGACCGGCGCAAATTAGCATGGCCGACTAATTCGCATGCCATTGTACTTATTCCAATCATTGCAATCAGTTATTATGGCGTTCGCTTGTAGATACCTCTGATGGTGGTTTTGTTTTGTTGGCTGTTAATTTTAAATTTAGATTGGTATAGGGCTTGTTGGTTGTCATTGGGGAATCAATGTGCAAATATTTATATGGAATTTCAGCGAGTTTAGATTATGAGAAAATTAAATTATATATATATATATATATATATATTTATAATAATAATAATTGTGATATTACAAGCGTCCAATGGCTGCAGTGACGCTTACTGCTAACCATACTTTTTAGTGTTCAGTAAAATTTGTAAAAAGTTATATTTTTTTCTAAATAAAAGTAGCCCTAGTAACTTTATAACTAATAATATTTATTGGTTTCACAAAAGGTTGCCCAATCGAAGCTGGTGTCGAGCTCTTAAAAAACATTTTTAATGCTTTGGAAGAATCGCATGATGCTCTAAGAGTTTAGTGCAATTATTCAAAGCTTTTAATTGTATGCACCATGAAACAGTGGTAAGGAAACTATGCCACTATGGGGTTACAAGTTCTGTTTCAGACTTACTAAAGTCAAATTTAGAAAAAATAGGGCAAAAAATAGTTGTGAACGATAAACAATCACCGGGATTACTGGTGTCAATGGGTGTACCACAGGGTCCTATCCTTGGACCATTCCTGTTTCTCGTTTACATAAACAATTTACCACATCTTGTAAGAGATAATCACGATATAGTATTATTTGCAGAAGATACAACAATTTTTTGCAAGATTTGAAGACAGTAAGTAATTTTTAACGAGGTAATGTGAATGTGATATAATCAGATGTAGTAATATGGATTAACTTTAATAATCTACTTTTAAATGAAAAGAAGACAAAATTTATAAAATTTTCACAACCAAAGTTAAACAAATAAAAATAAATATTGATATTAATAATAAGAAATTAGCTTGGGGATTGCAATGGAGGCCACATATCTATGAAAATATTATTTATGTCCACAAAAATATAACTGATTATCAGATAAATAGTGTCATACATAATACTAGAAATAAGAATAAGCATACATTGCCCTATGCTAGGTTACAAAAAATATGTAATTCGTTCAGAGGCAATAGTGTAAAATTTGATAATAAAATTTACCGATATGCCTTTAAAAAAATTCAAAAATTGCTTTTAAGATAAACTTACTGCTTGCCAGACTATATTAATTATGAAATTGCTCCGGATTGAATTGAGTTGCTCTAACATATACTATTAAAGCAACGGTTTGTTAACGCCGTCGCCGGTATGGATTCCAACACTTACCATTAGGTGTTATTGGTGTGGGTATTACCATCAGTTTTTCCTGCAGATTCGTTTCTGATGGTTCGTGTAATGAACCTGCTGTAAACTTAGTAACACACATTATCCGCCTAGTGCCAGCAAACTTAAATTAAAGCAGGACACTCAGTGACGTATTTGTTTAAATGGCTCTTAGAACATTGTTTGTTAGGGTCATCGGTCATTTGTGTAAAATTGTAATTAGCATATCTATAGTTTCTTTTTGACTATTTAAAAGTGCCTATGATAGACCTATTTAAATATAAATGTATTTGACTTTAACTTTAACTATTAACTTATACCAGAATCTCATTGATGTTAATTATGCCGTTACCGAGATTAGACAGAAAAAATTATGGAAAATCATTTGAAAATTTTTTTTTTCTTTTAATGTACCGTTTATACTTTCACGTGCATTCAAACTGTACTCTGTAAAAATAATTTTCCTAACTACATTGAGTAATATTAAAAATCATCACACAAAAAGATTATTTTAAATATGTCACTTTAATCATACTAAATTTTGTGATACATTTACAATTTTCCGATCTGAATTTGATGCTTTCCGTCATATCAAATAATTCAAAACAGCGAATCTATCACATGCATCCTATTCCAATAAATTGTTCCTATTCCTGCATTTTGTATTCATTGTTTGATAGTATATTAAGCTGCAACATCGTTAACAATAACAAAACAATATTTTTCCACCCATCCAAGTAACCGAAGCAATTGAACCGTTGCACAAACAAACTTCATTGGAAATCTTAAAGCGTTTAAATCTAGAAAACGGGTAAAAAGTCTCGACAAAAAATGGCCTAAGCGAAGGAAAATCGCCGTGTATTTTCACTGAAAGCTTAAAAATTATGACTTGGCAGCATCGAATGGTCCGGAAATGTATAGGCGCAGGAAATGAACCCGTTAGCGCAATACAAGATGGCCGCAAAGCCAGCGATTTATTTTGGTTGCAACTGGACCCCCAGTGAATGTGATACTTCATAAGACTAGTACATTTTAGTGGGTGTTACAGTTTTCTATGTATTTGAAATGCTAGTTTTTATATTGTAAGTATTTTTTTTTATTGCGCTGTGAGTGCAGTGTATATATATATATGTATACATATATGTTTATTATTGAAAATAAATATACAAACTTAAAACAAGCTGTACTGGATGTTTGTTCAAAGATAACCCTTGGCGCATAAGTAAGGATCACTACCACCATGTCATCGGGCCGGTCAATTGTTATAAAACAACTTGATCAATTATAATGAATATACATATATATGAATTCCTATTTCCGTTGGTCATACTCTTACGCGTGAAAGGCTCGATCAATATCATATCATCATTTTTTTTGTTGTGTTTGTCTTGTCAGGACTTGTTTTTTATTAAAGATAAAAATTGAGCGGAAAATAAAAAAAAATAAGAATACTTATCTAACCATATATATGAATGAATCGGTATTTTACTTTGACACGCCATCGCGATAATAATAATAGATTAATTATATCAATTCGAAATAGATAGTCATTGTTAAAACAAGGCAATGTCTGCTGGGACAGCTAGTATAGAAAATATTGATGTAACTCTCTAATTTCAATATTTTTTTGCTACTTTTGAATACACGAAAGAGATGTATGAGTTCCTTATCAAACACAAAGGCTAGCTAGAATTTCGGACGAAATCTGATTTCATCAATTAATATGAAAAGCAAAATGTACTGTTTTTGCAATATTCCAATAAAATAAAACTCGGCTGTTTCTCAGTCTTAACTTTATCGTTTGCAATTAGCTATAGAAAGTTTTATAAAAAAAGAAATAGCTGTTTATGAGGCAATCCTATTTTGATAAGGCAGAATAGGCGTGATAATACAAACAATGTAGTTGAAATTAGATCTTTAAACAAAATTTGTGGCAATTATATCAGAAATGTATTGCGATGGTTTAATGTTGAGTGGATTGTAGTTAGCATTGCTAAATTGTAGGGAAGAATTTAACAGTCGGCAGTCAAAAATGATCTGACAAAATTAAAGAAGTCTATTAGAAAGTCTAGCACTTTATTTTACTTTAATTGATACTAGTGTATAATTAGTGTTGAATATGCATAAAGGTAAAGAAATATGTTAAAATCAATATAAATTGGAATATATAATCTTCGCTTATGCATTTATATAGGCAAGTTTATATAAGCCTGCCTGTACTTGTAAGGTATACAAAAAATTATGTGACGTGTCCAGGTATATAGTACATTCAGATGGATATAAATACAAAAAATCTTTCTTGGCACCGTACACGGACAAACACAAGCGGTAGGTTGCCTCTAAAACTTTCAGTAACACAACTTCGACATAAGTTGGCACCAGAAAAATATTCTTTGCGACAATATCCAGTCCATTTTTCCAAGTCCCCAGTATTTGAATATCGGTCTCGATCAAATTGGTTTTCTGTAGTTTTCCGATTTAAGACCCTTGTCAGTGCCAACCCTTGGTCGACAATAGCCTTTAGTATTTTAAACGAATTCCATAAAACTGAATAATTTATATTAAGTGCAGCCGGCTTCCGCTACCGCTTCTTTTTCACGTTCTGAGAATAATGTTTTTTTAATCAGAGTATACATAAATACTTTCACTCTCTTTGATTTACAGATATACTTTAACCTTGATTCCTAAAATTAAATGATTTAAACTATTTTCACTATAGTATTTGGGTCAGAAACAAATGAGGTCAAAAAAAGGTTTTTATCCTCATATCTTACTCAGCTGTCTCTACAGCATAAACATATCCGTGTCTACATAGCTGATCAGATTTTAATGGGCAGTGAATTTACTAGATAACGACTAATAATACGAGTATCTATAGACTGCAGTGTCGCTTACTATCACGTGGACTGTATGCTTGTTGGTCCAACTAGAACAAAAAAAAATGAAACCTATGTTTTAGATATTTATTAATGAATGAATCAAATATATCATTTAGCAATGGCTATACTTAAGAATTTGCTCATTTAAACTTATTATAGATAACACTCAGAACAGAAGCTTATCATTATTGGTGACTTCTAATAAAATACAAGGAGCCATCAAGAGAAATTGTGGCCAGGTGATACCTTAATCATTTGAGTATGTGTGGTTTGAAAAATTACGACAGCATTCGAAAAAAAGCCACCAACCACACATCGGACTTTTTAATACAAATACATTAACACGATTACTATCGTGTGATAAATTGTCATCGAAACAAAAAGTACGATCAGCAAAATCATTGGCTAACAGCCCGGCAGTAATTCGATCGAAGCCGATCCCCATTCGATTACAGCTCGACAACAAATAAAGCCGCGTCCCGTAATCCTACACCTCTCATACAAACGCTGGCCACAATATACCAGATCCATTAATTTGGAGTACTTTTTATTGTTATTTCATGGATAGTATGAACGTGCGGATTAAATACAACCGTTTTACGATTTATGCTTATCCGCCTTGGATTGTGAAAACTTTTTGTTTTTTATTAGGTACTTATGGATGTGAGAAAATAATGATAGGGCAATTTGATCTTATCTTGTATTTATCATCATTTTATCATTATCATTCATGAAAAGGGGGAATTTTACCCGTAATTGGCGCGTTGGGAAAGCGTGTTGGCAATCGCAGAGCGCAGCTCTCATGACGGAGATGCTGCTGCCCATCCCCGCCCTGTACATTTCAGCTGCACTGTTTCGGATGGATAAATTGTCATCTGTTAGTTCGGTTTTGGTATCTCAGTCGCCACTTAGTACAAGGGGAGGTACTATTTTACTCTGCCGGTACCTTATATATATAGCCGGCTTGTATATATACTAAATTGTATTTTGTTTAATAATACACATATATAGCCCTGCATATTTAATTTGTCTATATTTAGGTTTAACCTTTTAATTTTAAATTAAATTTTTATTTCAAACTCAAATTTGAGTTGAGAGAGGTGTTATGCATGGAAAATGCTGGATTATATTTAATAAAAAATTAACCTGAAAATCAACTTGATCCAATTAGATAATTATTAGCCGTGAGGTACTGGAAGAATAGAATAGTACAGGGAGAAGCCCTTTGTAACAGTCGACTTAGATACTAAAACCGAAAGATAGTGGTATATTAATCCAAAACATATATATATGGGAAATTTATTAGTTCAAACGCTTTATCCCTATCGCAAGTGCTGCGCTTTGCGATTTTTAATTACGTTTGTCAACAGTATGTATATACAAAACAAAGAAGCTTTATATTTATTTAGTATTTGTACTAAAGACAACACATAGATTGGTATATCCTTACTTTACATTTTGAAATCCTTTTAACATATTAAAACATTCATATTTAAATGTAAAACATTCCGTTGAATGATTGTGATCATATATTCAACAATATCTAAAAAGAACCACGCTTGAAAGCCTTTTTAAAATGTCAGTATGCTGTATATCAGATCAAGTGTACTTAAATATGTCAGAAAAATAATTGAAAGTCTTGAATATCCATCACAGAGGATTCTAGAATACTAAAATATGCAATCATGTGTTCATAATAATCGAGTTATTCATACCAAGTTTAGTTATAAACTATAGTTATAGCTGATCCACGAGGCTGCTATAACTCGAACCCAATAGTTTGGCCAGCTCGCTAGCTCTAGCACTTTTTGTCACTTTGCAATACAAGTTCACTTGCTTGTGGTTTCTTGTTTAACCCAGTGAGTTTTAATTGAACATCCAGTTTGAGGCGGTTCACAAATTGTTTCTACGTAATTGTCCTTAAGTAATTTGATTTTGGTTGATCAAACATTAGTTTGGCAGTAGAAGGAGACATTTAATAAATTAAAGTCTGATTTTAAAAATAATACTTGTTTTTTTCTAATCATCATATCAGTCATAAGACGTCCACTGCTGGAAATGGGCCTCCCCAAGTAATCTCCAATAAGACCGGTTGTATGCGACCTGTGCCCAGCGCGATCTTGCGGTTTTAGTCAGATCGTCTGTCCATCTTGCCTTGGGTATACGCCCTACGCTGCGCTATCTGGTACGTGGTATCCATTCCAAAACCTTACGACTCCATCGGCCATCGGTTCTGTGTGCCAAATGCCCTGCTTACTGCCACTTCAAGTTACTAATTCGTTTTTTTTTAATTATTGTATATTATGTCAACTTTAGGATATCTAGAGCTATATGATACATTTGGGTAATATGTTCCTAATTAACATGCTAAGCAGATATGATAATAATCGCAGAGAAATTTGCGACAAGAATGCTGTTGTCTTGTAGTATTATATTATTGTTATATTCACACAATATCTCATACATTGACCTGATTCTGATTTAGGTAAATTAAAGCGCTTGTGTTACGGATATGAGACGACAGATAAGTTACATATATAATGCATATATACACATATGTGTATACAATACTCAGAGACAGAACAAACACAAATGTCCATCCCATAAATATTTATCATGAATAGGGATCGAAGTCACGACCTCTGCATTTTATCAGCATGGTCATGTGTTCTAGCATGTCAATTAAATATATTAAATACTCGCTTCCTGAGTTAAATGAACTATTTACTCATGTTCAAGTGAGTATGATACTGACAGTACGCGAGTGAGACTCGAATTTTCACAGCACTCAATAATACACATTAGACAGTTCTTCAAATCTGCTATCTATTTATAATATATATAAAAACGATACCAAATTACTATAATTTAATTTTGATTGAGTATTTGTAAAGTTATGAAACTTGATCATCATCAATACAGCCGCAGGGTAAGCGTGTTAGCAATTGTAGGGCGTAGTTTTCGCTACGGGGATGTTGCTGCCCATCCCCATCCTATGCATTAGAGTTACTTTGTCTCGAGTGGATATACCGCCATCTGTCGGTTCTGGTATCTTAGTCGCCTCTTACGACACTGGTATTCTACTCTGTCGGTACCTCACGGCCATGTTGGTACCTGAAAGCCAGTTAAATAATCGAAATTTGGTTAAAACAGTTAAATGAAAAACTGGTAAAGTCAGTAAATGTTCTAAGAACCCATATTAAATTCTTCTGAAAGTCTTCGCTCCCACATTAACTGTTGGATATCTTATATCACGATGTGGACAATATTTTCCGTTACAAAAATAGGTAGGTAATGTAAAATGTGTTTTATTTGTGATAATGTGTCATTTTTTATGAATAAATTAATTTAGTATATTAAGTAATTTAAATTGACGAACGAATCTAAATACTTATCATAATATAGTTATTATTTTTTAGTTTAGTTATATTTTTTAATCTACCTATTAAAGATTTCGTTTTTGTTCATACCAATAAAGTGGCGAACAATTATTCGGCTCGCATACTGGCAAGTGGTTAACGAAGCATATGGACGTTTTCAACACCGAGGCTTCGAGATCCTTGTCTGAAAAACCTCATACTTGTCCTTTGGGAAAACCTAGATTTAAGATGTTGTTTGTTTACATTGCATTATCATTCACACATTTTTTTTGGTTCACAGGGTGTGCTTTTCTGACTTACTTCAATCCAGAGAGTGCTTCTAGCGCTCAGTCGGCGCTTCATGAGAAACGGACGCTACCAGGGGTAAGTTTAACATCTAAGGGTCGCAAAAGCTTTTCGTTGGTTGCGGACGTACAATATAGATATAAACATTAAAACAGGTATATTTGATACTGTCTTGTCTATAATTCAACTGTCATTTTATTCTACCAGGTTGACAAACGAGCATACAGTGTGATAGTAAACGTCACTGTAGACTATTAAATATACGCTCGTAATCTTGCCCATAATTGTTGCGCTGGGTAAGCGTGTTGGCAATATTTGAAATGCTACTGCCCATCCCCGCCCTGTGCTACACTGTTACGGATGGATCTGGACAGTGGTGGTACTTTTCTTCTCTGCTGGTACAATTATTAATTAAAACTTTTGACAATAAACAAAAACAAAAATGTGCCTAACAGTAAATATTAACAAAAAAATATTTACAGGCGTTTCATATATAAATCCAGCAACGTATAAATTATAATAACGCCATTCAGAATTGCCGAAGTCAACGGCCTTCTGACTTAATACATTATCCCTCCATCATCCTTACGAAAGGGCAGAGGAGGCATAAAAGTATTGAATATTTCACAAAATATCAGCACCCTTATTTATTTTTAACTCACGTACGCCCCATTTCAAATGCAACCATATTTAGCAATTGATATTCGACGGGCGTGCATTATTCAAGTTCGCAAAAAGTGAAACGTATCCACACAGCCTTTGGCAAAGTTACATGCCGTCAAATATCTGGATGTGGGTTGAACACCGCCCACTTAACCTTACCTGAATTATTACCGCGATCCTTAACTTGGGGGTATCCCCCAATTTCGTAAAAACACTTGATAAGGGTCGGTGCGGTTTCAAATAAAGTAATTGTACTTTACAAAATTTAGAGCAAACGAGAAATTAAACACTACTTTATATTCTTGCCGTGTCGCGGAATTTTGCTCGAGTAATTTTATTTAAGGGTATAAAACGATTTTAGGATAATGACTGTATCATCGTAAACGCACCCAGATCCCGGCCAGGCACAGCGTTCCGGTTATGATGGAAGAATTTTCAGGGAGAATCGGAGGGAGGCCTTTTTGGTTGATACTTATATTGGTGTATTCATGTGAAATTGTTTCCTTTATGTCTGCAGTAAACGGTAATTATTTTATGACAATTTCCTACTCATTTGATGCAATGTAAATAAAACACGTAAGGAAGATCTTTTAAGGAAGAAATAAATAATATCTGTGGTCTATTTTAATGCATAAACCCTTGTTAATAAACACTCACTAATAAAAGTGTAGTAAAAAATGTTTTCTGAGAATTACCTGTTTTTATATTTGCCAACGTTCTTGCCAAGAGTTCTATTTTCCAATACAATCTACTCACTGGCTTCTCTTAATTCTTATGTTGATAAAAATAAATAAAAGTAACACGCGGTCTTATGAAACCATGCACTGTGTTAACACGCTACCAGCTGGAAAACGCGATACGACTCGTACGTATTTTAATTTTTGATCTCAGCCCTAATCTTTCCATAAAGTCATACTCGCGAGTTTCCAATGTGCGCCCTGAATACAAATTGTGTCATTTTACCAACACTAATGGAAAAGCAGATTAAATAATTCAAGCGTAAGAAATTTTGAGCCCATAAAGGCATTCATAAATAAAGGGTTTAACACATTGGGGCGTGCGAGAGTTTCGCATTACGTTCTGTATATATTTTTTTTCTATCTTTTGTGGCTTAAATTATTCCCTATACACAAAAGTAGGCGGTAAATCATCCAGATAAAATTTTACCGCGCAAATGATTTATACAGAAATTTCGGGACGAAATTTTTTGTTTAACGCTCTCAATCTATTCCTTCTTGCGTAATGGTCAATTTAGAGTTCTACTTTAAATCAATTTGGGGCATTTATTAATGTACAGAG